>SCLH01001788.1:48330-63097 GCA_004367855.1 Oikopleura vanhoeffeni
TTTTTTTCGAAATTAAGCTTTTGTCGGACAAAAACTTCAAAAAACTTTAAAAAAAAAATCTAAATCGAGATTTAGAGGCTTTTTCAAAAGCCTACTCCTCCGCCAATTATCATCATAAATTTTTCGTTTATACTTTATATGAAAGGTCAAAACTAGTTTAACAATTATCTAGAGCGTTTTTAGAAATTTCGATCAGACTTTGTTCTGGAGGCATATGAAGGGTACTATAAATTATAGTCTATAATGTTTCAATATTTGAAACTCAAAAAGCTTACTCCTCCTACCATTTACATCAATTTTTTTTATTTTTGAGTCAAGTTTTGGGAAACCAATATCAACAATAATCCAGAGTCCTCTTTTCAAAATTTTGCTTTTAACGAAAAAAATGCGAAAAGACCGAAAAACAAAATCTCAACGAAAATTGGTCGAAAAAAAAATTGTCTGTCAAAAGCAAAATCTCAAAAATAAAGCTTAAAATTATTGTTGATATTGCTTTTCCGAAACTTAACCTCAAAAAATTAGAAAAAAATCATGTAAATTGTAGGAGGAGTGAGCTTTTTAGTGGTCTTTTTGGGAGGCTTATTAAGGGTTAGTGCGTGAGCGTAGGTTGAATTGTATCATATTACAATTATTGTTAAAATTATTTTCGACACTTGTTCTTCACGTTCAGAATGTTTTTATAATACCACCTTTACCAGTTCATCAAGAAACCATTTATAAAAACTTCAAAAAACAGCTTAAGGGGGTAGGTGTCGGTTTTTTTTGAGCCCTTTATAGAATTAATTTATGATACATTAATGTCGGTTATGACTAAAGTTGACCCAAGGAATCTCATGGTGGCAATTATTTTNAAGGGGGAAGACATCGCAAATAGATTTCGCTTTTAATTTGATACTATACTAAATCGGCCAAAAAAATTACAATGAGCTTGGTCTAAGATTTTTTTGATCACAAGTTCAACCGCTAGAGGGCCTCATCTTAAAAACCTATCTCCTCCTTAAAAACAAATAAGATCAACTTAATTTTTCGGCTATGGCTGCAGTACAAAAATACCAAAACTTTAATTTCGAGGACGAAAAATACAGTAGATAACGCTCGAAATAAAATTTGTAACGCTTATAGCAGACGGGATGTATATGCAGGAATGCCAAATTAGTGCTTTATATGTGCTCTTTAATATGTTTTGTAATTGAGGATTCCAAATTATAGAATTGTTTATCTGCTTTTAAAATTATTTTATTTTGTATTGTGGGAAAATTTCCGTTTTTTATAGAGTATGACTCATACTGTATGAGTCATAATAGTAGTATGAGGCATTGCAAAGAGTTTACGGCATTTTTCGAATTAATCTACGAGTTTTCTTACATATCGACTTTGGAACCAATCAGAAGGTCGGATTATTAAATTCTTTAAAGTTTATAAAAACTTCAAATTTTGAAATCATCCTGAAAATTAAATTTAGATATTTTTGTACTGCAGTCATAGCCGAAAAATTGGGTTGATCCTATTTGTATTCAAGGAGGAGATAGGTTTTTAAGATTTGGTCTTTGAGGCCCTCTAGCGGTTGAACTTCTGATCAAAAAATCTTATACCAAGCTCATTGTCATTTTTTTGGCCGATTTAGTATAGTCTCAAATTAAAAGCGAAATCTATTTGCGACGACTACCCCCTTAACCAATAGATCACGAATCATAGATTTTTGGAATCAACATTGCACATTTCATTATATGCCACTTAAATGCACCTATTGAAAAACTTTAAGGGGCTACCCGACAAGATCAAATATCTCAGAACACATGAGTGTCTGCATTCAAATTTTTGTTTTTTGATACCCGACTGTTTTTCTTGAACTTTGTCATTTCTGCATTTTAATTTTCAATTGATAGACACCAAGGTTGTTGAAGAAATCATCTCGGACCTGATTTATTATCCCAAACCCCATTATCCCCTTATCTCTCGCTTAAACCTTAGCAAAAAGGCATGTAAAACCTGCGCAAAATCCATCGCTTTCACAATCCTGATAAACAGCTTATCATATACTTATACAGTATAAGTCAAAATGCGAAAACTCGGCAATTGGTTTTTCGTTGGACCTAAGAGTACCAAAAGGGTAAGGACTACTTTCGGTACTAAAATAAGTAGGAGAGCGTAAGTTCGAGCGAAAAACATGTTGCAAAAAGTGAAAGTTTAGTATCAACGGTGAGGTACTTACTTCTGGACATACAATGTAGTACCTTATGATAGAGTACTTAATTATACGTATTTTGGTGACTAACATTATTTGAACCAATTGTTCAACACCTTATGAAATTGAAAAACTTAAATTATGACGTCATTTTTGGCGCCTACGTGTTTTCATTTCTGGACGAAAAACTATATTTTTGTGCCTATATCGCCGAAAGTGCCAATGTCGCCGGAAGTGCCCAATATGGCAGATTTTTTTGATCAAAAACTTTCGGCGATATTGGGCCCCCCGTAGTCTTGCGGGTTTTCATGACAAATAAAATCAAGAAAAATTCGCGAGGCACAAATTTTCCAATTGAAAAGTAAGAAAACCTCATAAATGTGGTTTTCTTTTAATTTGATGAGATAAAAGGAATATACATTTGAGTGCCATAAAAATTTAGGACATGGTTCACTTTTTCTATTAATTTTTCATCTTTCCGTTGCAACTGATAAGTTATTACTATCAACATTTATTTTATTGTATTGTGTAGTTGATCTAAAAAGTATTCTGAACTGAGATAAAGTACGCCTATACGCTATACATAAATGGCACTGTCCAAGTTTTTTTCAAAGTGGTTAACTCTTCGCGCCCACACTTTAATATTAAAAGATAAGCGTAAAAAAGTCAACCAAAAATGTAGAGTTCGATAAAGGATGCACAAAATATTTGAAGTAAAATATTTTGTAAATACATTAAACGTGTACATAGGCCTCAGTTAAAAGTATGACCATGTCTTTGAAGAGTTGATCCTTGAATTCGAGTACTTTAGCATTTATTAATTTTGAGACTCTTTTACCTGCGAAAAGTTTCGAGCTTTAAAATTAAGATCGAAAGTTTTAAATGAATAATAGCGGTTGCTTC
The DNA here is from genome assembly GCA_004367855.1 of Oikopleura vanhoeffeni. Taxonomy (NCBI): domain Eukaryota; kingdom Metazoa; phylum Chordata; class Appendicularia; order Copelata; family Oikopleuridae; genus Oikopleura; species Oikopleura vanhoeffeni. The sequence goes on from SCLH01001788.1 coordinate 51,419, forward strand.
TCAAAAATAATATTCAGGTCAGAAAGAGCGTTACTATCGAAGTAGTATTTCAAAAATGTCGTAGATTAAAATAAATCCTACAAAGATTATGATATATTTTGGACAGACTTATAATTTGCAGGTTAGCGATCAACAATTTTATATGCGAATTTTCATCTTATTTTCTTTGCCTAGTAATTGAAAATTTGGGAGTGTACATTTTTGGTCGACATTTTTTCTCCTTTCATTTGCAGAAAAAGTCTACCAATTTTGATAAAAAACGTTTGCCATAAAAAGTAGCATGCCCGAAAAATACAAAGTTTGGAGTTATTCGTATACCATAAACCAACAGGTTTTAATGCAAAAATGACAAATATAATCAAATTATGAAAAGTTTCGTAAATTTTTATTTTACTTGTAGTGCTGATTTCGACCTACGCAATTCTCGTAGCAAAAGATAGGCATTTTATGAAAAAGGCATTATAAAGAATAAATAGAACCAGTTGTAGACAATTGAACGAGTACGGCGGAATTCATTGGAAGCACAACTTTTAACGGCCTTATTTAGTTGTGATAAAACTTCAAAAATAAATTATGCTTAATTTTATTCAATAGCTCGAATAATTTATTTTTCGATCCAAAAAATAATGTTTTGTTTAATTTTTTGGCTCAAGTTAGAACAAAATTAATTTTAAAAATATATATGGCCCATATATATTTTTAAAATTAATATCCCATATAATCCCATATAATATGGGAAATTATCCTAAATTCCAGGCGAAAACCGTATTTATAAAATATAATTTTTGAAAAAATGTCACCTGCCACATATATTTACCCTTCTCTTTCCTTATTTGATGGGTAAATGCGGAATGCATTTGCCTGAGATTTTTGTTTGTCAAAATTTTCTGAACGATGAGGCACTAGAAAGCCTCGTTTGGAAAGGATTTCGATGAAATTTCATGTTGCTAAAAATGCGTCGTTTTTATACAGTTGTGAACGATTGTAGCCAGACAATTTGCTCCTCTGTAGAGTACATAATACAAAGTTAAAGCAAACTGACTAATTCATCACTAAATATTAAAATATTGACGATGTAAAATTATAATTAACATGATCTGTAATTTATTTTAACCATGTTTTATTCACTTAAAACATAAAGTTATTCACTTTTTTCGTGAAGGACATAAAATATTTTTTCTAGAAATTGCACAAAGTAATTTGGTGATAGAAAGCCAAGAATCTACAAAATAAAAACAGGCCCATTATAAAGATAATTCTTCTGGATAATTTAAAAATTTGTAGAATTAAGTTTTCCACCAAACGAAATCAAAGAAATTTAAATTCTATAATATGACGTCGTTCATAACTCACTCAAAGTTATCTGTTATAAAAACCTTAAAAGCCTACGCAATTTCGGCGATATTGGCACTGGCAGGAATCCAGCTAAAAATCTAGATATTGGGTAGATTTTTTTGCGGCTATACTTGAAAATTCGGAAATATGAGGCCTCTCTCCTGTATTCGTTAGTTCAAAACGAGCATTCAAGAGGGTATGCGACGCATACTATGCGTAGGGTCATACCCCGGAGACCTATCTGCAAAACTAAACCCGTCAGCATCGATTTTCAAGTTTATGGGGTTGAACGTTCTCAAAAAAAAATGATTCGGACCATGAAAAAAAACATTGATTTTTCTGCCTGCATTATATTATAAATTTGCGCCACATCGATCTTTCATGTTTTAAAGTAGAAAAACCCCATATCCTTCTAAGAAGAAGGTTGTTATTTTTTAGTTTGATCTAGTACATTGGTACTACTTAACGTACATAATGTATTAGACCAAACTAGAAAATAACAACCTTCTTCCTAAAAGGATATATCAAGGATATAACAAGGAAATATTATCTGAAATTTGTATATTTTTTTAATTTTTTGTAGTTTTTAACTTCATTCTCTTATTTGAAGGCTAAATGTTCAAAATGTCAGCTTAATTTTAGTGAGATTATTCACGTAAAATTATTACGAAATTTTATTCGAAATTTACCAAAAAATCATTTTTCATACTTTAATAAAAAATTGTATAAAAGCTCGATTCAATCTGCTAGGTATACTCTGAAGAATACTTTGTAAAAATTTAACCCATTTTGCAAATATATCCTTGGAAGAGATAGATTTTTAAGTCTAAAGTTGTCAAAAAACGTCGTTTTTTTGGCGTTCTAGAATTCGTCAGTCGCCGGATCAAAAAAGCCAACCTTAAAAGATAGGCATGCTATAGTTACGAATTATGTGACAATTTAAGGGATGGGGCGTCGATATCTGAGCTTCACGTATAATACTTTTGATACACCTATTTTGTAGAGAATTTTCTGCCAAGTTTTTCACTTATAAGATGTTTTTTGGTTTTGAGATTTTTTGAAAGAAAAGTCAGTTTTTTGGGGGTTGAAATTAGAGGTTAAATTAAGGGTGACGATAATTGAGATTTCTCAGATAACTTTTTTGATTGCCATATTTTGTAGAGAATTTGTCACTGAGTTTTTTAACTCCCAGGATTTTTTCTGAATTTTGAATTTTCAAATAAAGTAGGTTTTAGAAAAGGTTTTAGAAAAAGCTTATTTTGATTTATTTCCTGGGAAGAGATAGATTTTGCAGTTTTGAAAGATTCTTCTTGTAAAAATACTGTGACTAGTGGTATCACTGCGAAAAACAATATCATATGATCCACATCCCCTTTTCACACTATCCGGAATATCCCGGCCCTGTATAGTTAACGTAGTGTGTTTTTAGTAGTAGGGCCGGGATATTCCGGATAGGGTGAAAAGGGGATATGTGATGTACTATTTCGCCAGATTAAAAATAGATCTACAAATGTGTATATGATATACTGTATATCCTTTTCCCAACGGAACTCCATCTCAAAAACGTTTACTATCTCTATAGCGCGTGTTCAAATCTCACTTATGTTGTGTTACTGGTTGTCTTGAGTATGAATATAGGCGAGGTATACTATTTTCGCCGGGAATTTTTTTCGTCGGGAATTTAAACAGCCTATCTTTAACTATAGAGAAATGTGTAGGCGGAAAATATCTAATATTTTCTATGAAAATTTCTAGACTATGTTCTAAATGTTTTGAAAATTTTATTTTTGCATTGACAACAATAGAATTATGAAAGTGTATTTCTGACAATGTGTGTGATATCAACACACCCATATTTCAATTGTATACATTTTTATTCGTTTATAAGAGAGATTTTAACGCCTACGCAATTTTCATAGCAAAAGATAGGGAAAAAATTCTCGGCGAAAATAGTATACCTCTCATAGGCAAGGGTCTTGATAATGGGACCGCTAAATTTTATCGGTGTGTAATCACTCAAACAATCACTAAAACAATCACTTACACAACATCAGTAGGATGCGAACACGCGCTAAAGAGATAGTAAACGTTTTTGAGATGGAGTTCCGTTGGAAAAAAAATATTTGGTTTTTCTCAGAAACGTTAAGTTTTGAATATATTTCACCGAGAATATGCCAAATCAGAGTCGCATACGCCATTAAGACGTTTAAATCAACTACAAATCGAGCTATATTTTTCAAATATACACTGTTTGTTAAAAAATAATTCTGCTAAAAATTATAAAATGTACTCTGTACACACACAAAAAGTGATTCAAAAATGGTTACAGTAAACTGAAAGCTTATCAAACTTTAATTTTGATCGTCAAAAAATAGATGATTTATTTCTCGTAACAAAAAGATAAGTTTGCTTAAATTTTGCATTAACCGTCTGAGGCATAGATCCATAAAAGTGGCTTTCATTCTTTGAAAAGACAGGAAACGACAAAAATAATTGAAATAGAAGTTGAAAGTTCAAATCGCTCATAGAGTTTGCGATTAATTTTTGAAAAATGAAAATAAATTTTTTATCTGATGAATTGTTCGAAAATATTTTGTTCTATTTTTTCTATTAAATTTTCACATAAAATCTTAAAACACCTGGTTGATAGGAACCGGAAATTGGATGTAATTTCTGAGGAAGTCACTTTTATGGATTTTAATTCTTAATCTTTAACAGTTAAGTTTTTTGTTCTGAGGTCTCTGATTACTTTTTTATTTTTCCGAGAGTAAATTCTTCAAAAATCATTTATTTCGAAAAACTTTAGCATTTCAAATAATTCATTTTTCCACAGCGGTAATGAATCGCTCAACATTTTAATTGTTCTAATATAATTTTACTAAAATTTAAGTCTATCCTTAACCCTTGTGAGCATATAAAAAAAAGTTCCGCCAAGGCACCAGAGCCACAATGTGGCTCTACTTTGAATGTTGTTCACAGAAAGCTTAAGGCAGTTTGGAATTTAATTGGTCTGCATAACGGAAGTTGAACAGGTCATAATTTTGCATTCGACATTTCATATTCTACAGAAGTTTAAATTTGAGTTCTAAAGAAACTAGTGAGAAAAAGCAAGGTTTACCATATCAACGTGATACACGGTCACAAGTTGTCTCTACAATTTTTATTTCTGTCGAAAATACATGCACAAGAACTCTGGCTATTCGTATAGTTTTTCCGCTATTGATTATATCTCATAAATCAAAAAGTAATTTATACATAAGTCAAAAATTTTTGATTTAAAAATCATGATTATTTCATGAAAAGTTTATTTTTCCCTAAAAGCAGATAATGCATTTTTTCTATTATTTCCGAGTGTTTTAAATTATGGTAAGGAAAGACAACTGTGGGCAATGTTTGATTGGGTTAAATTCACTTTTACAATAACTAATCTTTTTATGGGAATACTATAGTTGAAAATTAGATATTCACATTCCTAAGAAAATGTCTCCATCTGATACAATAAATCTTTCATTTCAACTGTTATGCATGCACAAAACACTTCCTAAAAAAATGTTGATCTCACATTTGATTTGCTAATGTTCCAGTTCCGAAATAATTTTTACGGAAGTGAAACATAGGCCTCCAATCCTGATACAATCAACTCCCCGTAATGCCGAAACAAAAACATCGCAAGAAAAAATCAATTATTTTCTTGAAACCAGAATCTAAATTCTTTATAATGTATTTGAAACAAAAGATTCCTCGATCCAGTTTTTTGTCTTTTTTCGATGATTTTAGGTATGCTGGAGCACAATTGTCTTCTGTGCTCACAAGGGTTAAGGGGGTTCTGAATGTGAATTGCTGTAATTGCTGTATTTGTAACCACTTTCAACAGTCTGTAACTTGTGATTAAATGATCAAACATGAAAATGAAAAAATATATTGTTCTGTAAACACTTTTCATGATTTTTATAAACCCAAAAATTTTTCTATTAGTAACAAATTCGTTAAATCGTTATACGAAACGAGTTTTAAAAAATGCACAATTTTTGCCCAGCAGTCAAAAACTCTGGAAATGAAGAAAAATTTATGTTATCCAAAAGGGTTAAAAAGTTGGTTTTAAGTTTATGAAACTCAAATTTCTTTCATTTTTCTAAATTAATTTCGCATGTGACTACAATAAACTTTGAATGTCCTAGCAAACAAAACCCCTAATTTTTAAGAATGAGCAAATAAATTTGGCTCAAATTTTGGCGGCCAGCTTATCATATCCTTTTATCACACTTTGCTTAGAATGCGTGGCCAAATAGGAGAATCAATAGAAGAATTTCATAGAAAAATCGACGTGGCTACGCATCCTAAGCAGAGTGTGATAAAAGGATATGCTCGCGGCGAGCAGCTCGCCTTTTGAATCATTCAAATATTCAGGATCTGTCTGACGAGCGTTTGTTATGAATATCTATAACTTTCAAATTTCTTGAGATTCTCGTATTTTTGGGGTTTTCCGAAAAACATGTTTCCTGACTTTGTGGAAAATTTTTAGATATCGAATTCAGAATGTCTGAAATTAGAAATAAACTCAGTCATTATTCAACAAATTTGAATTTGATCGGAAAAAGTTCGAAAATTTTAATAAAAAACTTTCGGACTATTTTCATCCCACTGAGACATGGTTTATAAACTGAAAAATTGTGTATATTATCGTTGCTGTTTACAACCTCTCGCGTCTTCTTTGTGGATTAATGCACTTTACCCATATCATAACACTATCCCTTTGAACAAAAACCATACCTAGTTTGTTGGTCGACCTAGCATTAACCAACGAAAAATTTATGATTGTTAATAATTTCATTTTTTTATTTTTAGGTCTCTTTCTCTTTCTCCAACGTCTAATTCTAGTTTCGTTGAGATACTGACGTTTCAACGTAGCTTGGTGGTGAGGCGCTAGAGAGGAGGAGCTGATTTCTTCTGAGATGATATGTTTTCTGCTGAAAGGGGGTAGTCATTTTAGGCTTTTGAGCGGAAATTGGGACTAAATACCGGAAATATTTGTCATTCGAAGGCACGGGGAGTTATTTATTAAATAATTTTTTGTCATTCATCATATAATCATAAGATTTGGTTAAGCGTTCAACATTTTAATGGTGTAATTGTCATATTGAAAAACACATTATATCAAAAAGGTGTAGTGTGCTGTCCAATAGTTTGAAAAAAATTTATGAAATTTCACGTTTTCTCTAATTTCTGGTAAATAATGACTTCAGCAAGAAAAACGACTAGATGGGCAATGATAATACATGTACATAAAACATGTATGATTTTCAACAAAATTGTCGAGTATAATAATAGAAGCTAAATTTTCATATTTAGATGAAGACAAATTTCGACTAATCAGAGAGCGGCATTTTGGAAAGATCCATTTTGTAGATCTCTGTAGAATTCCGAACAAAATTATTATACTTTTATTTTTAAGTTTATATATGATACATCGCGAGATCTGATTTTCCACGGAGATCCTAGTTTCTGTAACAAAATTTTCATATTTTTTCGAGTTCCAATTTCAGTACGATAAGGTTCATGGTCCATCAATCATGGGACTAATAGTCTGGTAATCAAATTATTAAGAGTTCTTTGCGACGAACTGTTTTTAAATTGTCTAAATGTTTTATTTACCATTATTTTGTACACCGCAAATCCACGCTTAAATCGTTATCAGTAAAAACTTTGGGATAAATCCTATCAGAGCGAAAACGTATCGTGAGACCAAATTCAATGTTTCTTTTAAGGGGGTCGGTGCATTTTGACAGATACGGATATGGGCTCTTGATAAAACCTTTTTACTTGGTTTATATATTCTTCTCAATATACCACCAAAGTGATGTTTCATAATCCAGGCAACTTTTGTGACTACAGAATGTTCGAATTATTGCTTCTCGAGAAAATTTTGAGTTCGAATTTAACTTTTCGAATTCATCACATTTTAGATAAAAGTTCCGAACATTATTAAAAAAACATCTTATTTTTTGTTCAAAAATTTTTTTTATTCTTTGTTTCAAATCAAAGAATAAAAAACTCTCCAAAATGCCCACTTAAACTTTTTGGGTAGGTGACCACATATTTTTTTATGCTTTTTGAAAAATTATATGACACTTTTTTGGGATTTTTGGTCGAAACTATTTGGAAATATTTTGAAAATGTTTCACATTTCTTGTTCAAAATTTTTTTAAACTTATTTTTCTGAGATCATCAGCTGAAAATCTTGTTTATACTTGGAATCATAATTTTTGTAACGAACTACTGTTTGGCAGAAATCCACGGAAGTCCTCTTTTATCCAGAATTAAAAAAATTGTATTTCACCGAGACTTGCCAAATTGGTAAGCCAACCTGTTCATTATTTAATATTAATTTCATTTAACTCACGAAAAAAAAAATTATTTCTATGTGCTAAAATTTCGTTTATTCGCCTTTTTTCAAAAATTTAAATTTCGATTTTGACTTAAAAATCGTATGAATTAAAACTAAATAAATTTTCAATGGTGGACAGGACCGTTTTTTAGGGTTCATAATTCATAAAAAGAGAAATTGAATTTTACTGTAATTTAGACACCTTCGATAGCAAACGCGCGTTTTTTAGTGTTTTTTCAAAATTCGATTTATAAAGTAAAAATAATCAATCTGAAGAAATTCAAATTAAATAGAGTAAGCTAAAAAGTGGCAACTTGTGTTCGAAAACGTTTTTATCCGAAAATTTCGAAGTGGCAAAAGGTTCCCATCAAGACAAAAAAAGATGAGAACGTGCAGATCTGTCAAAATGCACCGACCTCCTTAAATAAGTGATTTTTGAGATTTCTGAGGCTTCGTACGGTTAGATAAATGCAAACTGGACATTTTTGAAACATACATCAGGAAGATCTATCTTTGATTTTGCGATTCCATTAAAAAGTTTAGTACCACTCCCATCAACTATCTGGTTAACCGTGGTTAAACACGAGTCTCTTAGTTTTATTCAAAGAAACGAGGATCCTAGAGCTTATATGGGAAAGTTTTTAAATTTGGTGAGAATCCGGAAAATTGTTTGAATTTTAGTGAATATGAGTTTTTTACGATTTTTACTTCAGGGGTCAGAAATCTGGTTAATTGTGCCGAAAAAGGGTGTTTATTCGACGTATTGAAAAAAGGCTTTCTCTGTGGAAATGCAAGAAACGTCATTTTCGGAATGTAACAAGCCTAAGGGGTGGTGAACATCGTATAGGAAGTACTTTTACGAATTTCGACCTGATTGGCTGTAAATCGACAAAAAAATGCGCGAAATCGACAATTTTGAATATGAAAGTGAGAATTANAAAATTTAAATGCCACCAAAAGATTCCTTGGATACGGTTTGCTGGAAACGATATTAGCAACTATTGTCTAATTTTGAACAGAAACGGTGCTAGAGATTAAAAAATAATTTTGATGAAAAAGTGAAATTTTTTTCAAGAATCCGTTGTGTTCAAAATCAGAACATAGTTGCTAATATCATTCCAAGCAAACCGTACCCTAAGAACCGTACCCTTTTGATGGCATTTATATTTTCTAATTCTCACTTTCATATTCAAAATTGTCGATTTCGCGCACTTTTTTGTCGATGTACAGCCAATCAGGTCGAAATTCGGAATTGTACTTTTTATACGATGTTCACCACCTCTTGGGCTTGTTACATTACAAAAATGAAGTTTCTTGCGTTTCCACAGAGAAAGCCTTTTATCAAAACGTTGAATACACCCTTTATCGGCACATTCAACCAGATTGCTGACCCTTGAGGCAAAAATTGAAAAAACAGCTCATATTCACTAAAATTCAAACAATTTTCCGGATTCTCACCAAATCTCAAAATTTTCCGATTTTAGCGCTAGGATCCTTGTTTCTTTGAAAAAAGCTGAGGGACACGTGTTTAACCGCGGTTAACCAGATGGTTAGTAAGAGTGGTACTAAACTGTCTGATAGAATCGCGAGATCAAAGAAAGATCTTTCTAATGTTTGTTTCAAAAATGTCAAGTCTACATTTGTCTAACCGTACGAAGCCTCTGAAATCCCAAAAATCACTAACACCACCCCTTAAGGGAGTACCCCACGCCATTTAGTGATTTTCAAACGTTTGTTCTGAGCTTAATAAAAGATGCTTGAGTTTCATATTCTGAGACCCAGGAGATATTTGTCTGAATTTTTCGAAAAAAGTACCTGACGCCATTTAGTGATTCTCAAACGTCTGTGCTGAGCTGAATAACGGTCCTTTGAGTTTCATATTTTTGGACCAAGGATATATTTGTCCAATTATATCAAAAAAAGTAACCAAAAGTTTGTATGATCGTACCGGTATTTGTACCGGTCCAAAAATTCATTTTTCGACTTTTTCTAGTTCAACTTCATTTATCGATGTATCAACAGAATTTTCTGATTTTTTGTAAGGATACCTAAATTTGTTAGTTTATAAAATTTATGCGCTCAGATTTTGTCATTTTTATTTAATGGGCCTATAATCACTGATAAGGTCCTCAAAATGGCTGTTTTTGGTACATCAGGCGTAAGTTTAACTTTATTTGGAGCACAGTTGACAATTTTTTTTGTTAAAAAAAGCACTTCCTCAAAATTGCTGGTTCATGATTTTTATGCGCCCTTTTTTTTTGCTATCTTTGTTTAGTTTATGATTACGAGGTGTTTGAAGTTTATGTTACTTCAAAATTCGCTAAAATATGTTTTTTCTCAGGTTTGCAAAATTATTTTTGACGAAAATACAAAAAAAAATATTTTTACGATAGATAAGCATTTAAAATTTTAAATAACAAAAAAATTAGTCTGATCCGATGTCTATATCACGAGTTTCAGTCAATTATTCGAAAAAAATATTTAGAAAAAAACTCAAATTTTGCAAAATTATGAGTTTTTTTCGGTCAAAATTTAAATTTTTTAATTATTTTGAAAGCAAACCGTTAACAAAATTTCAAATGCAGCAAAAATTAAGATTCTACCATATATGGTTCCCGAAATATAACGTTCGTCTGGTACCCCTATTTTTCAATCTAAGAAAAGAAATTTTTTCGAAAATTAAATTTTTATTTTATTTTTATTTTCAAGATTGAATTCAGAGTGCAACAAAAATTAGCGTGAACGGGGCAAAACTTTAGAAGTTAGAGCCTGTAGAAGTAAAATTATACTCAGAAAAAATAGGAAATTTTTTTATTTAAAAATTTTTTATTTCAAATTTTTTTGGAATGAAACCGATGGCAAAATTGAGAATAAAGTTAAAATTAGCTTTCTACCATCTCTGAGTGTCGAGATATAAGGTCCGTTAGGTACTCCCGTAAGGGAGTGGGTGTCGCTGATTTTAGCCTCTTCCAAGGTCATTTCCCGCCAAACTAGAAAAGGTGATATTCCAAAAACATTTGTAACTAACAGAACCAACCTTCGCGGTAATTTAAAACTTAACAGTAATCTGATACAATTCCACCTACGCCGACACCTACGCGTTTAAAAAGCTTCTTAAAAAGACACGCAGTTCGTACCTACTCCTTCAATTTTCATCATGTTTAATTATTTTTTTGTCCTTATTATTGTCCTTTACTCGAAATTTTGCTTTTGGCGGCCAAAAAAGCCAAAAAACGAAAACAAAAATTATTGATTTATTCATAATTTAAATTGAAAGTGCGCTAATTTGTTTTCTTTCGACGCTACCGAGTTAAAAATTGCACCAAAATTCTCGAAAGTGTTTGTATTAACAAACAAAATTATTTTGAAGCATTTTTTTTGGTTTCTAAATTTTGTCAAAAATTTAGGGTCAAAATGAAAAGTTGACATGGCCCCCAAGCGACGCCGAATCAAAATTTCAAAAAAAACTCTCTAATGGATTTTCAAACGAGGCTTGTGCTTTCAGATGCAGTATGAGCCGAAATTGTATTTTCTAAACTGGTGGAGGAGATACCTTTTGCCTGAGCCTCCCAAACTGACCATTTCAAACAATTTGGCTAAAAATTAAAAGTTGACATGGCCCTCAAGAGACGCCGAATCAAAATTTCATTAAAAACTTTCTAATGCATTGTGAAACAAGTCCTGTGCTTTCAGATGCAGTATGAGTCGAAACTATATCTCTCAAACTGGTTAGGAGATACCTTTTGCCTGAGTCTCCCAAACTGATCATTTCAAAAATTTTAATTTTTAGTTTTTTTGCGTTTTTGTCCGCCGAAAGCAAAATTTTAAAACAAAAGCAATTTTGCATTATTTGTTAGGCTTCTCCGGAGCCTCACACACAAAAATTATAAAAATGATGAAAATTGAAGGAGTAGGTACGAACTGCGTGTCTTTTTAAAAAGCTTTTTAAAAGCGTAGGT
>SCLH01001788.1:63665-99052 GCA_004367855.1 Oikopleura vanhoeffeni
AGCTCAAAAGTGGCAACTTACGTTTGAAAAACTTTTTATTTGAAAATTATGAAGTGGCAAAAAGTTTCCCATCAAGACAAAAAAAATTGAAAAAATGCAAATCTGTCAAAATGCATCGGGTACCCTTCATGAATTGAGGCTCAAACAAATACATTTCAGAATTTTATTCTTTTATTTTTTTTCTGAAAAAATGGATAATTTGAAATATGCTGGTTGTATTTTCAACTCAATACAGCTTCGAAAAGTAACTTTCAATCATTTTGAAAATATTTTGTCTTGATTTAAGCATTTTAATCAAAATTTATGGATTTTCAGGAATTAGAAGTACAGTTTTGGAAGATATAAAATCATCGAAATTTAGGTTTCGATAGTAACAGCTCTCCACGAACTGACTAACTTTTGATTTCTACAGGTTTGAAATGTGCTACAAAAAAACCAAGGAAGAAATAGGCATTGGCGCGAGACCCTCAAAATTAGCTCAAAAAAACGTTTTTTGGCTATTCTGGAGCGAATTTATTCCAACATTTTGGAAACGATAGTAACAGACATGCGTACGTATTTCGTGGTTTATAAAAGCCACAAAAATTTTTTCTACGTTCAAAATTCACGGAGAAATAGGCTTTTTGCGACAAAAAATGACTCTATTTTGAAGCTCCTTCCTGATTGGTCGATAAATCAGTGATCTTTAATTATAATTTTCGATGTGAGATTTTTGTTCAAATATTACATTGTATTTAACTATCGGATTTCACAATGTGTAGTCTTTAAGATATTTGCCCTCAAAAAACACAAAATCGTGTTTTCCCATGAGGGGTTAAGCATTTCTTCTTTAGAATTAACTTTCGGAAAAAGTGTCTTTGATCTATCGTTATAACTACCCTTTTCTATTGGAACAGCGGATACTTGAACTTACCATCGGGGACTTGAACTTAACCGGGTTGTTCTTCTTTTTTGAAACGTTTGTACTGAGCTACCTATAAATCGGATTCTATTCAAATTTTAGGGGCCTGAAGATATTGACATGGTTCATTCGAAAATCCAATCAAATCATTTCCTTTTTTTTCTTATCAATTTAGTTTATTTTTGTATACGTTTTCATTTTGTGGTAAAAATAAAAATTTAATCATCTGATCATACCGGTTTTACCCAATTTTCCTTTTTTTTTGATACAAATTTATTATTTTATTTTGAGCTTAATATCACTTATGGATCAAAAAGTCGTGTACCACAAATTTATCGACCTGAAGATGAATTTTAGAAGCAAATTTCTCTAAGCATGCCGATGACAAACATTTGAATGGAGCTACATATAGATGTTTATCAACTATGGTCTCGGCTTATTTACAATTGCCCTGCATTGTTTTTGTATCAAAATTTTCAAAAAAAATCGATTTAAGGTCAATTTTTTCGTGATTTACAGGTAAATGTTGTCAGTTTCTAGCGAGCGTATTGAGTGCTAGAAGGCTGATTCTTTTGGCCAGTGAAAATTAAGCGTTTTTCGGCTACCTCTTTTTTTAGAGGATCCGCGCGACCAATATTTGACCTCTAATGACCGTTAAGGTCAACTAGTTCGTAAGATGTAGTACAAAGAATCGAGTCGTACTTCTAGAGTTTAGAACTATGTCAATATGCTGACCTGAGAAACTTCAGTAAGGTCAACTCCAAGTCATCGTATAATTAGAACCCCAAACGGAAGGGTCGACTTTCTGATGAACGATTAGCAAACTATCGGTCAATAATGTACTGAAAGTCGCTAGAGAGCAAAATTAGAGAGCAAAAAAGTTTTTGTCTCTCAGCGACCTTTCAGTACATTATTGACCCATAGTTCCTAATACGTTCATCAGAAAGTCTACCCTTCCGATTCTTTTGGGGGACTTACAGTCTATACGATGAACTTGAGGTTGCCTTGGGTGTTGACCAGTTTTTGCTCTCTAGCGACCTCTCAGTACATTATTGACCATAGTTCCTAATACGTTCATTAGAAAGTCGACCCTTCCGATTCTTTTGGGGGTACTTACACATACGATGAACTTGAGATTGACCTTGAACTTTGACCGGTCATTAGAGGTCAAATATTGGTCGCCGACCCCTCAATTAAAAAAACGGGTAGCCAAAAACGCTTAATTTTCACTGCGCAAAAAATCAGCTTTCTGGCACTTCATACGGCTTCGCTAGAACTGGATCACATTTTACCTGTAAATCACGAAAAATTGACCTTAAAATCAATTTTTTTTTGAAAATTTTTCATAAAAAAAAAATCCTTAAATCTTAAAATGACCAGAAAAAATTCTCTACAAGATAGGTTTTGAAAACATTCGATACCATTTTTGAGTTTTGAAATTTCTTATTTCAAATCGTCTTATGACTACAACAAATTACGCCAACTCAGAAGGCCCGCAACTCACTCTGACTTGAAACAATGAATCCGGTTCCGCGAATCATAATTTGAAATTTTTTGTGACGCGTGAGTACGTAACGTGTGTTAAGCTTCTCGAATCATTAATTTGACAATTTCGCCCCCTCTCTCACCCCCATGTTACCGATCAGGGTCAACAAACTCAAACCTATGAAAACGTTGACGTGAAACGCGTAAAAACCAAAGACACATAGGGCATTGTACATAGTTATTTTTTAAAACTGGTTATCACAAAATTGAAATTCAAAATTTTGCTCTGATTTTTAGAGATAAGTTTTGCGAAAAAATAACAATACAACTTTATAGAAAAACATTTAAGGATCAATACAGGTTAACACGCCACGGAAGCTTACAAATTTTGAGGTTACTTCTTTGCGGGGCTATATAATATGACTTTAAATGTAAATTTTATTAATTCGCCGAAAACCCACTTGAAATGAATTTCTACGTCAGATGTAATATATTTGATCTAGCCGAGCTTTGTAAAATTTTAAATAATGGTTCTAATCGATTTTCTTTCAAGGACATCCCTTATTTTGTGTTTCACATAAGTATGGTTTCAGAAAATACTTTTAAGGATATGGTGGTTCCTACATTTTCTGCAGTTATTATGTCATAAAAATGCACCAAATCAATCGTTAATGATTTAAAAGCACAAAAACAACCCAAATAAGAACAAAAAAAAAAATTGAATTTTCTGATTTTTTTTCGATTTCGTAATTGTTTTTCAAACTTTAGTAGAAAAATTTTGTTTGTTCCAATTTGACCTTTATAATTTCAAAATTTCGGCTTGATGGTAGCCAACTTTTTCTTCCGTGGTTCCCAAGCTTTCTTTTGAGCCTACTATCGAAAAAATCGAAGCACATTTTCTTTCAAAAAAAAATTTCCCGTGACCTTGAAAAATTCATATTTTTTGTTTGGGGTCGAAATTTTACAATAACGCCGCTATGACGCTTCTATTTGTTTAGAGCTAGTTTTTGCAAAAATTTGAGTAAATTTAGAAATTTAACCTAGGTTGAGATAAATTTTCTGATGAAAAAAGTCCAAAAACCGGTATTTTGGACCGGTTTTTCTATATTCTAGAATAAATATGGCACTTATCGACAAAAACTCTACTATGAAGTTTTGCATACTGATTATACAGCTTATGTTAAAATTTGGGTTTATAATAAACCGTTTATTTCAAAATAAACCTGGGAGGATAAATAGATTTTCCGTTTTGGATTTTTTTGCAAGTTTAAGGCTAGTTCTACAAAATGGCTAATCTGAATAATATCCCTAGCCCTGTTTGGCTAATGTTTAATCGGGAATATGTCAAATTAAGAACCACCATACCCTTAAAATGAGCATTAAAAGCATTAATCAGGTGAAATCCCAGTTTTTTGTAATTCCTGAGGAAAACTTTTTCACGTAAGAAACCCCTAACTTATTCCTCAAACCACTGAAAATTTACACACGGAGAAGCCGCATAAGTTTTCATGGGAATGATTACATGAAAGTTCCGGTAATTTTGGAAAGTTACGTTTTATAAGACCGAAATCACATTAACTATTTTGTTAATAACTTACGAATTTTTTCAAACATCCCGGTTTCAGAATTTATTACTAATTATTTATAAATATGTCAAATTTAAATTTCGGATTTTCCGAAGTCTTTGGAAATTTTTTCAAAATATTTTACAATTTTATTAAGGTTCATTTTCTTAATTTGATTTAGCACAGCAATTTTATGATTTAAATTCACTGATGAGAAATAAGTTATTGTACGTTTTACAGGGGAGACCCAATATCGCCAAAAGTTTTTTTTCCTAAAAAATTCGGCGATATTCGGCACTTTCGGGGATTATGGCACTTTCGGCGATATGGGGACAGAAATTATTTATTTGTGCAAAAATGAAAAACCTGGGGGCGTTTGAAATGATGTCATAATTTGAAAAATTTTTCCAATTTTTTAACGGGTTTCATAATAGGTTCAAATGAACTAAAATACCAAAATCTGTAAAATTCTGTACTTCAGCGAACGCAATCAAATGAAAATAAAAAAAGCTGATTTTGAAAATTTAATCTTAGAATATGACGTGATATATGACGTGATTCATGACGCAGTCAAAGTAGTTTGTAATAAAAACGGTTTTTAAAAAACCTCAAACACTTGTACAATTTCGGCAATATTGGCAAATTTGGCAATATTAGGCCGGAAATATGAGCACTCCTGTATTCATTGTGCATTGTTTGAAAAAAATCTAACACCTTGAAACAATTCGAAATTAAAATTTCAAATAACACATAAATTTTTTGAAAATGCTTTCAGATACTTTTTAGAATTTAAGTGATTTTGACACAAAATTCCTTCTCATCACTTTTTTGTTCTCATTTATTCGCTACTTTGTGTAAATTTTGAGACGCTTTGTATGTGGGGTCTAAAAGAAGATAGATTTAAAAAAAACCGTTTAGTGCTCTAGAATAGACTCACCACCTGGTGGTGTGATGTAACAAGGTTGACTTGGAGATGTGTAATCGTTAGACGAAGGCTAGATCTACAAACGAGTATCCTCAGATTTTTTACAACTGCCCTAGAACTGTTCTGAGGCGTGATTGAAAGGTACCAAAAAGCGACACCTACCCCCTTAAGTCAAACATCTAGAAAGTGTATCAAGATATACGTGGAGACCACACAACGAAGGAAAAAATCAGCAAATGATGCAGTTTAATTAAGTATACTATACTTAGTATAGTCTTAAATAGTTCTGAGAAGACGCCAGGATGTAAAAGGATTAACAGTGGGAAAACGTAACCAATAATTGGAATTAAATTTGCAACCCACCATACAAACAGGGTTATTATAAGTTAGATACAATTGTTACTCAAATTCTGGGCAACTAATCAACGGTTGGATGAAATACATGTCTGCGACTAGTTTAAATTTCGCCAACCCAAAAAATACGAAAACTTTTCTCACCCACGACAAAGAAAGGAAATGTGAAACAGTTATTCAAAGATAATTTGAAACTTGGCCTATCCTAGCCAACCAAACGTTACATTTTAAGCCTCTAATTGATCAACCGATTAAAGTGTGGAAAATTTACTTATTGCCAAATAAGGTGACTATGCACATGAGAATAGTTTTACAAAACGTCAAAACTCCATTGTACAGTTTTGGTTCATATCAAGAAGGCCAAAGATGTTAGGTTTGAAATTCGAAACGAAAGTAAAATAGGAAAATTTTCAACACGATGCAGGTAATGATTTCAAATTTTATGTTTAAATTGTTAACTATCTACTTTCAGAATTTCAATCGGAAATAAAACGCCCACTTTTACCATTTTTGGTATAAAAAACAAAAAAACTCAGAAAAAAGAAAGGTTTGCTTTCGAATTTCAAAGTTGTAATTTCTAAAAGGCATAAGTTTCTGGATCCATAAGAATGAAGAAGCTCTAACAGGTCCTTAAAAATATTTCGCATTATTTGATGTACATGTTTTTGATGTTAGTTATATGAATTTTTATTGAAGTAATTTTTTGAAATTCACAAAGTTTTAAAACAATAATTGAGTAACTGATAAGTTATCAGTGATAACACAATAATTTTGTTTGTTGGTATAATAATTACTTTTCTCACTCAAAAAAGAGAATTGTCCTCCCTCTAACGAATAAAAGCCCTTTTAGGTCAGACTTTAAACTCCTTATAACTTATTCACGTAAGGCTATTAGAGACCAAACAAAAGTGCTTTTTAGATCAGACTTTAATACCCCTTTAACTTATTCGTCAAAGGTTATTAGAAACTAACCAGAATTGTTTTTTAGATCAGACTTTAAAACTTCTTTTAGTTATATCGATCACGATGCCCGAGTTCATAAAAAAAATCCATTCTGGTGAAGAACTATTTTGGGACAAGATTTACGTAATTGTTGATAATACAAAATGTAGATCATAGGCTATGATTCATAGCCTACTCTGCTTCATTTGTATTTAATTGACCCAATTGTGTGCGCAAGTGCTAAATTAGCGAGTGTATTTTGGTTGATTTAAATTTTGTCAACAGTTAAGTGATCATCACGCGATTTGTGTCCTGAAATGGTTTTTCACAAGAATTATACCGAAAAAAGATTTTCGATGAACTGAAGGGCTGTTAAAGACTAAACAAACCTGCCTCAAACCTGAAAAAATACAAGTATAAAATAAAATTTCATTATTTGTAGATCAGCGTAAAGCCATTTATTTAATTCAAGAAAATATGAAATATTTAAATCAGTTTTTGGAATTGACGCTAATTTATAATTTTTTTTCTTCACATTTCTTCTTTTGGTTAATCAAAATTCTTCACATGATTTTACTTCACAATAATGATTTCCCTTTTCATCCTCCCATTTGAAACGTAGAACAATAGATACTTGAACATTTTTTTGAATTTCAAATCGTGCTATTCCAGTTATATTCGATAATTTACCACCTTCATCTAGGATCTGCAATTTCAATTTTTTGAACGAAATTCAAATTTCTTCAAATATTGATTTTTTGTGAATTGAAAAATCTGATTACTTTATTTGACTAAGCCCATAATTGTTTGACATCTTGGGGATTTGGTTGTGCAAAATTTGGACTGCAAATCTGTATTATAAATTCCAAACCCTAAGGTTCATTTAAAACAAAGAATTTTATAAAAAGTGAAAATGGTCATCATGATTTTACTACAGTAGTAACACAAAAAGTTGAAAAAAGAATATTTTTTGTGGTTTATTGATGAAAATTTGTAATTCAAACTTATTGAATTTCACAAAAAAATCAGCTCAGATTTTGTTTGTGCCCATAACCCCTGGAACGCCAAATAATGTTTTATTGACAATTTATTTTCGTCGGTGGGGTTTCCGCTTCGCACCCTACGGTATACCAGTGGTATAATACCACGGTAGTGTCTCTAATTTTCATGAATATTTAATTAATTAAGAGGAGCCCTTCAAGATTGCAGATCCAATCCTATATAATAATTCTGTATAATCAAACATATATTGTACCCATCAATACGTATAACACCAGTTGATAACGTATCAAAATATGATTTTTTATTTGTGGTTTTCAACTTTATGGAAATTCGAGTTAAAAACTAGTCTGTCAGGTTTCAAAAATTTAACAGAAATATTGGTTTTAAATCTAGAATCTATAAAAACTTCATTCCAATCATTCGCAGTTTCTGTTTTTAGTTTTGTACGAGGAACGTTTTGGTCTATCAAGGCGGGGCTTGATCTGGATCGTCGCGCGATTTTTTGTCATCCAATTTTTCTTCAAGAAGTTTGATATCATTTTCAATTTCAGACGCGCAGCTTTCTGAACCAAAATATCTAAGTTTGTTTTATTATGAAACTTGTTTCTGATACGCTAATGAAACCCAAAGCTTTTGTCACATTTATTTTTTTTATATTTTTTATTGATTTAACACAGAAACAAGAATTTTTTATGAAGATTAGTGGGAATGGGCAGATTGAAAAAAAAAATTTACAAACTTTTTCTGAAAATGTAGTTATTTTTTTAGGACTTTCCTGCTGGAATTTAGGGTTAATATGAAGTTTGAATATATGAGGATCTATATTACAAAAATAAAATTTAAATTTTTAGCACAATTTATTTTATTTAAAAGAAAAAAGAACATCTTTTCACGGAAAAATCATTTTTCTGTTTTTTACAAACTTTCATATTTATTTAACCTGTACACTATATTATTTTGCAAATCAAGTCTCTAGCAGCAATGAATTAGCTTTATTTTACTAACATCGTGTAGTATTAGTTTAGTATCACAAAAAAATGAATTTGTGAACTTTCTATTCAGTCAACTTCGGTTTATTTTTCCTAATTTCAGAAGTGAATTATTTTATATGAGAGTATGGTGGATTTAGCGATGATACTTTTTTGAGCGCAACAGAACATAACAAGTGTTTACTACGCTTGAATCAATAAAGAAGGCTATAAAATTTAACAAGACATGCACTTCAATTGTTTTAGCTACACATTACGTGTTGATTGAACCGGTCACAAATTTAATTATTTAATTCAAATAATGAATCTTGAATCGCTATGTGCTACGAAATAAATAATTTGGTATAATATTGTAAGTATGAATCACCTGATGTATTTCCAGGTTTATAAATTCTAGTTTTTTGTTACAAAAATTACATGAAATATTTCGGAAATTTCATTCTTCAATATGTGATCTATACAGTATAGACTATACTGTGCAAATTTAAAATTTTCTGTGAATTTTCCAAATGGGTATTTCATAATAAAATCAGCAAATAAATTCTCCAAAATTTTCGATTTCCCAACATCATTTGAGAAAAATTCAACTCGACATTCTGGGCAAAAATTGATTTTACCGGACCATGTCTGATCAAGACATTTGCCGCAGAAATTGTGCTCACAAAGTTTAATCATTTTGAAATTTTCGACAAAATCTCGGCAAATTGAACATATCCCCTATTCACACTTTTGTAAATATCCCGGCCCTACTACTTAAAAACTCACTACGTTTCCTAATCAAGGCCGGGATATTTACAAAAGTGTGAATAGGGGATATGAAATGTTCATAATTAGCAGGTGTTACAATAAGCTCAAACGGAATTCCCATTATAATTGTTATTATCCTTCTATTAGGGATCACTATTAGGGGCACGGGTGTAATTAAATCTGATGAAAAATAAAAAGATCTGTTATATTTAATTATTCAAAAAATTGCTTTAACGAATTTTTGAATTGTTGTCCGAAACTTTGATCAATATAAGGGTTTTAAAAATTTGAACTAAATCGGGCCAGAACTTTTCAAAATGCCATTTGAAACATTGAAAGTTAAAAATCCTTGCAAAATTATCCCGTGAAATTTTTTTTCGATAATTTTTTTAGTTCTGAAATTCTACTATGAAATTTTGTTTTTTTTCAGTTAAAATACTTTGTTTAATACTCTCCACTTAGAGAGCCCCGACGTTTTACGCAAACGATTCGTCATCTTTTCCTATCATGTTGAAAGGACAGCCACTCAAAGCCTTCATTAATTCCACGCTTGTAGTGGTGCCCTCTGAGTGTGTAGTAGTCGAAAATTCTTTGGTGCGCAAATCTTCCTATTATCCTCTGTGAAATATTTATATTCTCAAAATAAATCGTCTAAACTGTTTAGAAATGGTCGCAAAATTGTATGACAAAATGAAAAAAGAGTTATGATATTGACCTACTTTATTTCTCCTTAGTTTTGTCAAACATATTCGTAATCTGTTTAATACAGTACATAAATGAGCTTGAATAAATATTTGATAAATCGTATTGTTACAAATTCGATGAAATTAATTGATAAGACTGTCGTATTTTGAAAGATAATAAATGTTATTGATGATAAATATTAAAAATAATATGTCAGTTTAAGATTTTCGCTTTTTTGGAACAGTTAATTTTGTGTGACTTAGTACATAAACTCGAGGCATGTGACGATTTGAAATAAGGAATTTCAAAAGTCAAAAATGGGTATCGATGTTTTTGACCCATCTTGTANAGATTTATATTTAGCATTTATAGTACTAAATTGGCTTATCATGTTAATAAAATGATCAGCATTGTTTACATTGTGTAATTAAAATTCTCGTTGAAAACTGACCAAGAAAAGTATATTTTTTTTACTATTTTATCGGTATTGGAAAAAAAAATTTTAATAATTTTGTATTTTTATTAATTTTTTAGAAATTAATGCATAAATTCAGTTTTTTTTTTATAAAAAATAAATTAAATTTTTAGGATATTTCAAATCCATAGTTGACATGGACTCACTGTTTTACCGTCAGCATTTGTTTGAGCAGTCGTTAAGCTGGTATGGGATGAATAAGAAGCGTTTAGCTGTTGCCAAACTGTATGAAACTCCGGTGGTAGCGTTAACGAGAAATACCAATCGTTCGTTATCGTTATCCATGATGATTTCGGATGATTTTAGCGATAATTTTGATCAAATTTCTGCAATGGAGATCGCCTTTGTCAATCGTAAAGGGTGAGTGTTCTTAAATTTGAAATAAGTTTTTATTATTAACGTTATTTTATTCGTTATGATTTGTCACGTGGGCCGTTATAAATGTAACGGGTGTAAACAGTCATTTTAGTCTGTTTTTCCGGTATTATTATGGTTTTTTGATAAATTTTTATAATTTTGCTTTTTAATTATCCTTCATAATTTTAAATAGTAGCTTTTAGGTAATGTCATATCTATCGTTAAACAGTAATTTAATAATTATTTTATAATTAATTAACTCCATGAAAATTATTTTTGAAAATTAAATTTTTTAAATATCAATTTTTCAGGCAATATGCTGAATTACCGTTATCTTTCGGTCAGCTGGAATTATCCCAAGACATCCTCAGGCTCATGTTTCCTGATGACTTACACCGTAGAGGTGAAGATAGGCTCGATAACCTGATGAAAGCTCAGATTTTTGCTGTGTTTCAAAAAGCTCCGGTACCGTTATCGATGTTCAACCAGCTCAATCTAGCGAACGATCTGTGCAAACACTCNCAGGTTGAAATAAATGGTCGATATCGCTGGCGTCCGGAAGGCTCCCCAAATCCACAGAGTTTGTTGATCCAGTCCAAGTCGGTCGCCTAAGAATAGCCCGTAATCTAAAATAATTACCGTTATATTACATCTCTATTTAAAATCTCTTTATTATTAACGTTACCGTCAATTTGTTCGACGAACACGAAGTGATTCGTTTTATGGTTTTGTTTTAATGTTTCGCCTTAAATTGGTGTTTTTTAGAAACAGCTTACCGGTAGTGATTACACCTTTTCTACACAATTTTAATAATTTTTATAATGAATGAACTCCACGAAAATTATTTTTGAAAAAATTAAATTTTAATATCAATTTTTCAGGCAATATGCTGAATTACCGTTATCTTTCGGTCAGCTGGAATTATCCCAAGACATCCTCAGGCTCATGTTTCCTGATGACTTACACCGTAGAGGTGAAGATAGGCTTGATAACCTGATGAAAGCCCAGATTTTTGCTGTTTTTCAAAAAGCTCCGGTACCGTTATCGATGTTCAACCAGCTCAATCTAGCGAACGATCTGTGCAAACACTCAAAAATCAACGATGCTCATCGTTATTTTAATCTCCAGCACACTGTTGAGAGTCACGGTATGGACCCGATTCAGTGTATAACTTTATACTTTGGAAAAGTTATATCGAATGAGGTTCATCGGCGCAAAATATCGGTATCGCGTCCAAATGGCCGGCCAGACCTTATTGTAGATCACGTTTTGGTCGATGCCGGTGAGTAAATTTTTATTTTATCGATAGTCGTAAAATATTTTTAGCGAAAAAAATTGATAATTATTAATTAAACTTAAATTTATTATTTCAGTTCCTATTATGGACGCTGCCAAGTATGACCATGGTTCGGATATAGTTTATCTTTTTATCGGTAACCTCGAAAAGCGCAGTGCTTATGGCCATGTGAAAGTCAAGGCCTGCCAAGATTTGATGCAACGTTTGCTGAGAGCCGTGGATCTTTTACTTGGTTTCAATTTCTCCGATGCGTTTACCGTAATACCATCCCGACAAATTCTCACTTTTGGTCGTACTAACGGTTAGTGTTTTTACCTTTTTATGATTTTCCGGTACTTTTGTTCATTTGGGCCATTGTGTCCTATCCGTTTGTCTATTTTGTCCCTATTTTAAATTTGCTCTATAGTCTCTTTTGTCAAAAAAAATTCTAACGGTAATTTTATAAAAGTGTTCGAACTGACAAAATGAACCTCGTATTTCTTAGTTTGGTTGGCTGAGTAAATTCACGTGGCCGATAAAATTATGCCATCGTAGCCTAGGGGGCGTTATCGTTAATCAATTTTCTACTACACTCATTTTTAAAACTAAAATCGTTTTTTAGGATCTTATTATGCCTATAAAATTGGAACCCAATCAATCGAAGCTCTCTCGGTTGCAATGTTAACGTTACAGATCTTATCTATAAGGACTCTACGGTACCAGGCTCCACTTATTTGCAATTATGAAATTGCGGCTTTGGCAAAAGTCTCAATGGATTTTCTTCTTTGCCAGTCGTTAAATAACGATAAAGGACTTTTGGACTCATTTTTAGCTGCCACTGATCCCCTTATCCGAGATTTTGGATCCGGTCCTTCTGGACAAAATGGTGCTGATGCCTGTGCACTTTACCGATTTGGTAAGTTTTATCGATAATTTTATTATATCACTTTTTCACGATTTTTTTTTATCTGAAAAAAATCTAATTATTGAAAGTTTATAATGGAAAAGTAATTAAATTATTTTATGTTTCGATTTATTATCATTCTTCTAAAAAATTGTTTTCTCAAAATTGCTCAAATTTTGAACCAATATGTTTTAAACTGTTTTTAAACAGTTTTTCGGTAGCTAATTAGTATTTGGCCAAAATTAAAATGATTACCGATAACTTTTATTTATTATTTTTACTTTTATTTTATATATAAAAAATAAATAATTTTTATTTTTAGCTCCGAATTTCATGGAGATCGGGACGCTTCATTTTTGGATCGGATCGATTAGATATCGGCACATTATGCACTTATCGTTTTTGGGAAAAGAATTCCCCTTGGAAGAATTTACAAAGCTGTCCTCTGTCGATACCTTGATTTCTAGAGTTACCCCTCGTAATCTCGATAATTTACCATATATTTTGGTAGAGGATTCTACTGAGCCTGAAACTGACTCATCCTCGTCGTCATCTGACGATCAGGACGGAGAGTCTGTTACCGATAATGTTATTTCGGAAAAACCGGTGTCTAAAATTTCTCGTCCGACCGGTAAACCGGCAAATTTTGTTGCAATGTTTATCCCCCATGGGTTTGAGCGGGCGCATAGCCCAAAATGGTTTTCTAGCGATTCTAGCGTTATTCCTGAGTCAAGTATTTCGACTCCTGTATGCGTTAATCGTTGCTGTAAAGTATGCAAATGCATAGATGCCATTCGGGCTAAACGTCCTAACAAATCTGACCGGTAGGTTTTGGTGTTTCTATAGCTTTTCAGAAAACATCTAGCTGTCGCCAAATCTCGTCTTTTGATTTTTATGAAAAGACGGGAGCTTTTGGGGCAGAGCTATTTCCAAAATTTATCGGTACCGGTTTACTGGTATCTACGTGATTTTTAACCGGTTCGAAACAAGATATTATCGGTAAACTATCCTTTTGGATATGTATATAATTAGTAAAATATTTGCTCATTTTCCTTCAAATGCTCATTTTCAAGATTCTGCCAATACTAGCTCAAAACAAATTTTCTATTGAACAAGTCTTCATTTATCATTTTTGCCTTAGTATAAATTATTAACGTTATAAAAATGTATTCTATTCGTTCGTTATTTTCAAAGTGTTATTTATAAAACTGCCTTATAGTCCAATATGTCAAAGAAATAAATTATTTTCTAGAATCTCAACCCATTTCTCGTGGGTTAATTTCACGTTAGTAATAAATCTACTCGTCTTTGATCATTTTTATTGGTCAATTTCTAGTGAAATTTTCCCACGTGCGTTTTCGATTAGTATAAATTTCATGTTTTGCAGGTTTTATATTTAAAGTTACTCATTTAACAAACGCAAAATTGCAACTTATTTTTATCGGTAATTCTCGGAGAGATGGATCGGTTAATTCCTGCTGTACTACCGACTACTACGGTTTATGTCTCTCGTATTCCGTTAGACCTTAGTCTGAAAGATGGAGATATTCACGATATTTTAACTGGTATTTTGAAACAATTTGGTGAAATAAAGTATGTTCTTATTTTATCGGTAGTTTTGTATTATGACGTTTTTTCTTAGGCTGTTACGGGTTACTCCCCAGAATCCCAGATTTAGAAGTCGACAAGTTATTGTGACTTATATCGATAATGGTGCTGCAAATAGATGTGCAACCCGTCTCCCTGATATTGACGTAGCGTCTAGTTTTTTGTTTTTTAACCGTGACCGACGTATATTTTTACATCCTGTACTGGCAAGACCGGTTCCAATTTTACCTGCTATTCCCAGGCCACCACCTGTTCTACCAGAATTGTTAGTATTTTGAAATTTTTCGATAGCTTTTTATTACATATTTTATTTTTAAAAAAAAATAAATGGTCATTTTTTCAGTTCTGGTCCACATCGGTTAAGAAATGAATTACGTTATAAATTACAAGGGAAACTTAATGAACAGCCTGCATTTTTGGACGAAATTTCCGATTTAATTGGATCTGATGTGGGTATATCCTCCCGTCGTAACGTTAGTTAATTTTTGAAAATTTTAAACAAATTATAATTTATATTCCTAGACTAACGATTTAGCCGATCTTTTGAAAGATCTGAAATTTGATTTGTCTCGAAAAGAAGATGATGAAAATGAGGGTGATAATGATTCTGAATCATTAACTGATCTCCCAGACTTGCCTCGTCCTGTTTTTGATCCTTTTTTAGCGTTACGACCGTTTAACGAGCGAGAAATGTATTTTTATACACTGTTCATGCCTGAGGGTTACGGTACGCTTTTCAATTAATCGATAGTTTAAAATTATTTTTAGGTTTTGTAAATAATTTATTAAATTTGGTGATGAAACTTAATTTTTTTGTATTTATAGAAAATAACAATCGCCGTGCTGAAAGTAAGAATTCAGAAATTTTTGGTGTCCAAGGTCGAACCCAATATGGAGCTTTTGACGACAGACAGGTGAATCGACTTACAATGACTACCGCTAAACTTCTGGCTGGAATCCCTGCGACTTATGGTCCACTTGTTTTAGATGATGGAGATAACAATAATAAATATGATGTTAAAGATACCGATATCGATTAGTTTCAGAAATCAAAAAGTTTTGCCGATTTAGCGTTACCTCATTTATTTTGTCCGTATACTCATAAAATAAAAAATTTTAAAGAAATTTTTTGTCTACGGTTTGTTATTATTGCATTTTCCAGTATTAATATCGTTAGTGTTATATTTTCAATTTAATCAATCATTTTTTACAAATTTTATTTTCTTTAAATCAAAAATTTCATATTTATTTTCGAACATGCTAAAAATTGTTCTAAATTTTTTCGTATTGCCTTCTGCTACATTTTTGATTGAATTAAAACTCCAAAAAGATGAATGGTTAGATTGCGTATTTAATTTATTTGTGTGAATTAATTGTTCATCCCAATTTATTCCGGTTTTACAATCGTTATTTTCGCATATAATATATTTTTGGTGAAAATTATTTTTATCGTAACCTCCCTCAATTATAACTATGTCACCTTGTTTTAATGGCATAGCGTTCGGGTTTGTATATTTCATACCCGATTCAAATTTTACAAATTGCATAGCCGGTCTATTTTTTGATCTACCGTTAATTTTATTTTTTGATTCACGTGCCGATTTTCGAAATCTATCGATAGCATTTCGTAGTTGCTCGATATCCACTTTAAAAGTTTCCCCATCTTTATTCAAAAATCTGCCGTGAAATAATTCAGTGGGCATATAACCTTCAGGTCCCCTTGTGGTATTATATCGTTTAGCGGCTATCATGGCTACCTCGTTTTTTGTAATATTTGGCTTTCTCATTTCTAAATTTAAATAAACTGAAACTTTTGCTATTCTAGCATCTAGGACTGCAAGTTGATTTTTACTAGTACTAGTTTTTTGGTGCAAATCTATCGTTATATTATGCTCTTTTAACAATGGGTCATCTACTAGGGCCTTGTGTACTGATAGGCTGTCCATTCTAACAATTAGGCTAACGTTATCTAATTCAGTTTTAGCTATATCAAACCTAACTTTAATTAGTAAAGTTTGTAATTGTGATGCCGTCATATTTCCCTTTATTGGGTATATGAACATCATTCTAGTCAGACATTCTGACACAATTAAAAATTTCCAGACTGAAGCATTAATACTATCGGTAGTTTTGCTTCTAGATTCTCGTATTCCCGGATTTTTATCTAAACCGGGTGGTCTAGTACGCGTGATTTCGTCACAGTAAGCGATTTCTCCGATTCTATTTGGGATCGGGAAACTTTTCATTTGTTTATTTATTTTCGGATTTTGGCGCATCATAGTACAATCTGAACATCTGGAGACTAATTCTTTTATTGTATTATCAACACCTGGTATTTTAAATAACCGGTAACATTCTGCTATTAAACGAGACATGGCGCTATGGCCAAAAGTATTATGTACAGCTGTACTAACGATAAGAGATTGGTCTTCTGTGAGTACTATTACACTTACAGTTTCCATTTTAATTTTTCGGTCAACACAAATAATTCCGTATTTGTTCAAATAGGCGTTTCGTCTTTCTATCAAAGTTTTTACCGGTAAATTTTTATTATTAGGATCCATACTATTTTTTAAACACGTGACTACCTTTTTTAGGTTTTTGTCCGCGCCTTGCCATCCTCTAATTTTATCATGGTCTTTTAAAATATCGTTAAGTCTTATATTTTTGTCAAATTTTTTCTTACGGCTTCTTAGGACATAGTTTAAACTAACGCTTTGTTCTATACTATTTTTGGTACTAATTGTCCGGAAACATACTTTTTCTATTGCGTTTATATCGCCATATGGCCATGTTAAATTTTTATCAATCGAATAAGCGCACACCACTTGGTTACTTATCGTTACATAATCCTGAAAATTTACCATTGGCTCGAAATAGTCCTTAAAATCAAATTTTTTCATTTCTTTAGAAATGGATTCAACTCTTCTAGCGAAAATTTCTGGTTTTGTATCAACCAGATCACATATTCCGCATCCTTTACACTGTTCCGACCCATTTTCGATTCGGCTAAAATAGTCCGCAAAAATTATGGGGGCGGTACTGGCTTTTATATAATCAATTGAGTAGTTTATACCCATTAGTTTAGCAAAACCATCGTTAATTTTTCGATTTTCAGAAGGGGTTTGTAAATTACTTAATTTTTTATATAAATCTGCCGTAGATTTTGAGTCTGTCCACACATGACATTTACTTTCCGATAATTCTATCTCGACTCTACAGTACATAACTGCCGCTATAATACCGGTAAATTCGACGATGCATGACCCACCTCCGAATTTTAAATCAGCGTCAGATCGACGCCTGCTAAATATTTTTACCAGCCTTTGTCTATCGTTAATTAGTTGGTACATAAAAGCACCTGTCGCGTAGTATGAACTATCGACGACTAGGTGTACATCTACACCCGGTGTTACTGGATAAAGATCCATTAACCGGTTTACTTCATTTTTTATCGTTAAAAGGTCTTTTTCTAGACTTTCTGTCCACTCTACTTTGTCCTCTAAAACTCCTGTTGAGGCCTCTCTCATAGTTTTAAGGAGGTCGGTGGCGTATGGTAAATGGCTACTTATGTAAGCCACCATACCTAAAAATCTTTTTAGCTTTCTTTTAGTGGTTAATTCAGCTAAACCTATATTATTTACGTTATCGATAACATGCTGTCCGGCCTCAATTTTGCCTTTGCTAATTGTTTTTCCTAATAATTTGAATTTTTTGCCTAAAATTTGTACTTTGCTTCCTTTTAATCGAAAATTGTGAAATTTTAGCGTTATGAAAACACCCTCAAGTACCTCCATAAATTTTTCTTTATTATCGGAAAAAACTACAATGTCATCCATATACCTCCTTAGGTTGTCTTTAAATTTGTACAAAATTTGTACCATAAACTCCTTGGTTTTAGCTGGGCTAGCTAACCAACCTTGGGGTAATCTTACGTAATTAAAAAGCCCCATATGGGGATGTTCTATAACGAAATAGCCCCATAAACTCCGATCTAAAGCGAAACTATAGAACATTTGCTGTAAATCCATTACAGCCATATATCCCTTTTCTGTGAAACGGGCCACATGTTGGATAGTTTGCGCTATTGAGTCGGCCTGCTGCCCCTTGTGTTTGGTGGCAAAATTAACGTTACGCGCACAATCTGTCACTATACGCACATTATGGGTATTAAGGACCACCTGTCCTTCTTCATTCTTTTTGCCTACGGCAAACATAGGTAAAATATTTTCAATTTGAATATCCTTAGGTACCGGTATTAACACTTTAGAAGCGATTTCTTTATTAAGTTTAGATATGTAAGCTTCTTGTATTTCCGGATTTAGCTTGGGGAAATAATTAGCTGCTGATTTACCTCCGAATTTACCGTTAATACTACCCCTTATTACATATTTTTCATCTTTTACCCCAGGGCAATTTCCTCGAATTAAAATTTTCATTTTTTGTAATAAATTTTCAACCTCAATTTTTAAACCTTTGTCCTCAGGGCGGTTCATACCTATAACCTCGTTATTTGGGTCAATTTTTACGTCATTAACCGTATTGGTGTTTAACATTTCTTGGCGTAGATTTTCAATCTCACTCCAAAAAGTGTACTGACTATCTGGCATTTTTACCAAATTAGTTTTTGTATTTATCGGTATTTCGTCCGCTAGGACTTCTAGAGATAAGCTTCTTTTAAAATCACGGTTTATATTTGATCCATTTATATTTAACTCTACCTGGTCATTTTTTTCTAGAATTAAATCCGGTTCTTTTTCCTCGTGATCACTGATATCGTTAATATTACTACTGATATCACAGTTTTTAAAATTACGTACTGCTATCATACGGTTTTTAGTATCTTTGGTAGCCAATACTGCGTGGTCAAAATTTACTAACGGTATACCTTGTAGTGATAGTGCTTTAACTTTGCCACTTTCACATTTCATAACAAAATTATTTCGAATTAAATCCGGTACTCCTAGTAACATTTGATTACTTGGACCGGTAGTTGTAACTACGCAATTATTTGCGGTAATATTAATACTATCTGACTCTATAGTAATATCTACCGTCATCTTGAGTAAGCATATATTGGTGCCACCTGCGCCTACCGCTGTAATACCGTTATCCTTTTTTATAATTTTTGCTGAATTTTTCAAACCTCTTAAAAAATCCTGGTGAATTAAAGAGCTAGTTGCTCCGGTGTCTAACACTATCGATAATCTATCAAAACCTTGAACTTCCTGCACTTTCAAAATAACACCAAATTTTAAAACATTTTTAATTTCTTTTTGAACATTTTTATTTTCTAAATTTTTTGTGCAGAGGGCTCTAAGCCCTAAAAACCTAAATTTTGCAGTTTCTTTCTTTCTTTCATTATCGATATCTAATTGGATGGTTCTAGAAATTTTTTCGTTATTTTTGACATTACAAATATTAGGCGTTTTATTACCTTCAAGTGAATCTTGTGCGGAACTGGCACTTTCTGATGAGCTAAATTCCAAATCGCTGTCGGAATCTGAACTTTCAAGGTTAATTTGGTTAAGGTCATGTAATAACGCTAGTGATTCTTTTAAACTATCCTCTTTTACAAAGGTAGTACCTTCCTTGGTAGACTTTCTAGATTCGGTATTTTCTAGATCTTTTACTTTTTCTAGAACTTGCCGAAATTTTTCTCTACGATATTCTTTTTTAGAAAAATTTTCATTTCGCTTTTTATAAGCACCTTTTTTGTCCTTATTATTGGACCAGCCCTTTTTATTATAGGGGCTGTTGTTATCGTTTTTATCGTTATATCTAAAACGATCCTTTCGTGCTGGATTACCTTGGTTACCACCTTTTTCTTTAGAGCGACTTTTCGCGCCCTCTTTTTTATATGTTTTTGTGTAACCATTTTTTCTATCTGTATACGGTTTTTTATCTTTGGATCTCCGATCAAAATATCTTATATCGTCCGTTTTATCTGAGTTTCTCTCAGGACTAGCGTTATTTAGTCTTAAACGGTCAACTCTGGGTTTATCCCCTAAAAATTTTGACATATTTTCTGGGTGTCGATAATGGGCTTCACGCCAATCGTCCTCCATAAATGCATCTTTAGCTCCCAAAGTAACGTTAAATTTTTTGTACAGAAATTTTTTATTGTCTAAAATATCTTCTATCGATATTTCGTCATCTGATTTATTCAGAATTTTTGCCAATTCGGCTAATACTCCGCAAAATTTTCCATGCGGTATATCCTGTACTACGATAAACAGATATAATAAATTTTGGCATGGGCCGTAATTATCATCACCTGCGCGAAAAATTAGGCCTTCCGACGTCTGCTCCGATAAATTGAAATTTTCCTCGTATTTTTTGAAAAACGGGTGCATTCGCTCCCTTAACGTTATAATTCTAGACTCGACGGTACAAGAATTTAGTCGACCTACATCGCGCACAATCGCATGTGCATCGATAATACTCGGCTGCTCAGTTTTGCAGCCTTTCCATTCTAGAAGTGAGCTCTTATATTGAGCCCAATTTCTAATTAAGCCCCTCCGTAATTGAGGTCTTAAGCTAGACGCTCCAAACGTCATTATTGTTCTTACCGCTAGTCGTAAGACATCTCGAACTTTATCTGCTTCATTTTTAAAAAAATTTGCTAAAGTTGATGATGATCTACCCCCTGTAAAAAACTTTACAAATTCGGTTTTTAAACCTTCACAAGTATCACCTTCAATATCGTTAGCTTCATCTTTTACAAACCCCGATAATTTATTTGCAGAACTTTCATTACCGTGATAAATAACCCTCTCCATAATAGTGCCAAAAAATCTCCCCTCAGTAATCATAGAGCCTAATTCCTCCATAGATCCTGGTATACCTAACGTTAAATTGTCTTCAGGTTCTTCATTGTGAGAACACTCCCAGCCAAATGGTATTATCGTAAAAATAAACATGTTGCTTTTTGGTGTATCTGCGATAACAGAAGCCTCAACATTTCTTAGCCATAATCTAATTTGAGCTGCATTTCCACGTGGTATAGCGTTTAGGTCTAATTTTGATAGCCTATGGTATGGTTTATTACCCCCGTTAATTTTGTCTACATTATTCGGCTCCATTACGGGCTTTCCGTGCTGATAACTAAAGAGGTGCTAACGTAATTTTTAACTTTAAAAAAAAATTTTTGGTTGGTCGAGCGATTTCGTGAGACGCTGATCGTAAGACCGCTTCAAGTCACCACGTTCAAAGAACTGCGTTAAAACACCCCTTAACTAGTTTACCGTTTAATAAATGCACACCCTCTCAATAGCCTAAATCAAAAAAATGCTGACTCTTATATTTGACTTATCGGTATTATTTATTTCCCCCAGTGTCCCCAGAATACAGGTGAAACAGGTTGAAAATAAATTGTCGATATCGCTGGCGTCCGGAAGGCTCCCCAAATCCACAGAAGAGTTTGTTGATCCAGTCCAAGTCGGTCGCCAAGAATAGCCCGTAATCTAAAATAATTACGCTTATATAAATCTCTATTTAAATCTCTTATTATTAACGTTACCGTCAATTTGCTTCGACGAACACGAAGTGATTCCGTTTTATGGTTTTGTTTTAATGTCTTCGGCCTTAATAATTGGCTGTTTTTTAGAACCAGCTTACGGTAGTGATTACAACACCTTTTCTCACAATTTAATAATGTTGTTTTGTCCGTTCCGCTGGTGAACTAACGACCGTATTTGTTAAAAATTAAAAACAAATATATAGTTTATAAGTCTTACTATCGATAAGTTTATACTTTATAAGTCTCGAAAGTTCACTTTACTTTCATTACAGTTATAAGGGCTGAAATTAGCGTTACATTAACGCTGGCGCTTTATGTCACTTTTTAAGCCAACATTTTTATATACTACGGTTTTTGAAAACAAATATTCCGATTAAGTTCTAAGATAGCTCAAACTGAGCACAAATATCTAGTGAATAATAAAATAAAACTTAAATGACCCTAATTTTTTTTTCTGAGATTACTGAAATTGTTTAATTATTAGTTTTTGTTAAAAACTTGGAAACAATGATCTAATTCGGACCATTTTTTCAATTTATTTTTCTATAAATATTTGTGCTCAGTTTGAGCTATCTAAGAACTTAATCGGATAAGTCATTTTCTTAAGACGATTAATATAAACATTTTGGCTAAAAAAGTGGCATAAAAATTCCAGCAAGTAACGTAATAGATATAGTTCTAACCGAATTCAAAAGTGCTGGAAGGAAAAAATATGACACTGCTAAGATATTTGAGAATTGTCAAAATGCGTACAGTAAGTGTAGCGTTAGTAAGGAAAAATGACAATTATTTTTAAATTTTTTTGATTTCAAATCGCGCATCAAAATACTTATTTCATGACGAGATTTTGAGATCAAAATTTGAAGGCTGAAAATAAATTGATAAAGTAAACTGCCTAAACGGATTTCATCCTGGGTAAATGAGTTCATTTGAAAATATAAAATAAATTTGTTTGATACTTAGTGAAATTAACGCCTGGTAACGATTTCTTAACTAAATTATATTTTTTATGTTTGTTCAAATTCACCAGCTCGTCTTCATTACGTAAAAGACCGTATCCACTTACCCATATTGTATAAGTATGTTATACAAGTACGTTAAATCAGCTCCTGTGTTTAATCGGATAAAAAACAACCCAAGTGTGCTACCACCATAATTATTCTGATTCACCTTAAACGGAATCGTTAAGACGGACCTTGTCCGTTTGAGCTTACAAACGGACATATCTCAGTGAGGGTGTAGGGGTTGAAACTAATTTGAATGTTTCAAACGTCTTTTGAGAGGGTACTCATCGGTTTTGTATTTCAGGTAAGCGACATGATAAATGCATCAAATGGCCTTAGAAAACTTAAAATTTCAACTTTTTTATGATTCTAAAATATATTGGACCAAAATTTCGACATGATGTAGAGTCTACATTGTAGACAGAATTTTCATTAAACCATGAGCTTTAATTTGACGGAATTTTCAGGTTAATCTGATCAAGTAATTTTTCCTATTAATCTTGAAAATTGACTTCCGGCTGCATTTAACCACAATTTTTTTATTAATAGCAGCATATCAAAAAACATTTTTCATTAAAAAGTGAGAAGACATGTTTTTTCAATTCATGTCAAATTTAAAAAAAATATGTCGGGCCGTTTTTGAGAACATCAACCGTCAAATTTTAAAATCTCATTTTCTGAGTATTTTGTTTCTTGTTAAAACTTGCTGTTTATATGAACGTAGGATATTTAGTCCATTTTGACGCAAACATAACTTTGTACATTTCCGTTACAATCGGATGTCACAACTTAAGAAGGTGACGCAGGTCAAATTAACATTTTCCACGATTTTTTTATCTCTAATTTTCATCGGGTTCTTACATCAGTTCAGATGTTACTGATATGATAATTAAGTCAAAAACGTATGTATTTACTCACAAAACTACGTCGATGGAATGCTCATATTTGCTCCATTTACATGTTACAAGAAATTTTTACCTGCTAGTCACGGCCCGTGACTCACGGCTGCCACGGTATTAAAATTTTCTAAAATTTTTTTTCATTTTGAGGCAACGAAACATTTCTGAGACCGCTTGCGTGAAAAAATTCTTTTTTTTGCAATTTCTGAGCATTTTTCACGAAAAAATTGGAAATTCAAAAATTATTCTTTATCAATTCGTGAGGTTTTTCAACTAACGTAATCGAAATATTAATACATAAACATCATTTTAGATTTCCCATCTAGTTAACATCGGTTTGTTGTTTTGTGAAAAACTAATTCGTTATTTTGAGATTTCAGTGGTTTCAGCGATGAAAATCAAGTGCACGACAAAATTATTAACGCAAAACACCAACAAAAGAAAACATGACAAATCAAACCTACGTGTGAACCAATAGACAAAAACTTTACCATTCACAACACATTTTTACTACAAATAACGAGATAAAATGAATAATTTGACATAAAATTAATTACAGGAAAGTGTCCGAAGTTAAACAATATGATCATCAGAATGTTCTCTCAACGGGTTTTAAGGGGGCATTTTGACAGATACGGATATGGGCTCTTGATGAAAAATTTTTAACTGTGTTTATATTCTTCTCAAT
The DNA here is from genome assembly GCA_004367855.1 of Oikopleura vanhoeffeni. Lineage (NCBI taxonomy): Eukaryota > Metazoa > Chordata > Appendicularia > Copelata > Oikopleuridae > Oikopleura > Oikopleura vanhoeffeni. The sequence goes on from SCLH01001788.1 coordinate 87,993, forward strand.
ATACCATCCAAGTAATGTTTCATAATCCAGGCAACTTTTGTGACTACAGAATTTTCGAATTATTGCGTTTTAAGAAAAATTTTTGAGTTTGAATTAAACTTTTCGAATTCGACAAATTATGAGAAATTTTTTTGAAAAAAGTTCCGAACACTATAAAAATTATTTATTTTTCGTTCAATATTTGTTTCAAATTAACGAAAAACACTCTTCAAAATGGCCAATTAAATTTTTGCGTACTTTATGAGTCAAATCAAGTGTCCTAGGAAAAGTGGGTAGGAAAAATTATTTTCGAAAATCATTTCATAATCTTGAAAGCCTTAGAATTTAATTATCTGTCGTTTGATACTTCTCTCGAGAAAATCTGATTATATTTATCAGATTGAACTCTGTAGATAATTGTATAGACCCACGTTTACTAGGACACTTAATTTGACTCATATAGTAAGTGACCACATATTTTTTATATGCTATTCAAAAAATCATATTACAAGGTTTTGTGATTTTTGGTCAAAAATAATTGGAAATATTTTGAAAATTTTTCTCAAATCTTGTTCGAACTTATTTTTCTGGAATCATCAGCTGAAAATATTCAGAATTCCACTTTTTACTTTATTCAAATATGTCTTCGTTTTATTTCTTCGCTCTTGTTTATACTCTGAAGCATAATTTTTGCAACGAAACTACGGTTTAGCAGAAATCCATCGAAGCCCACTTTTATCCAGAATCAAAAAAAAAACCCATCAAAACTTGCCAAATTGGTAAGCCGACCCATCCACCACGTGAAATTTATTTCATAAAACTTATGAAAAAAAATATTTCTTTCGATGTGCTAAAATTTCGGATTTTTCGTCTTTTTTCAAAAATTTAAATTTTTGATTTTTGACGTAGAAATCGTATAAAGACAAATTAATTAAATTTTAACTGATGATCGAGAAAGCTCTTTTTTACGGCTTCTAATTAATAAAAAATAGAAAATAAATTTTACTTTAATTAAGACACCTTCGATAGCAAACGCGCGTTTTTCGAGTGTTTTTTTAAAAGACGATTTATAAAGTTAAAATAATCGATCTGAATAAAATCAGATTAAACAAAGTGAGCTCAAAAGTGGCAACTTACGTTCGAAAAAGTTTTTATCCAAAAATTTTGAAGTGGCAAAAAGTTTTCTATCAAGAGAAAAAAATTTGAAAAAGTGCAAATCTGTCAAAATACACTGACCCCCTGAAGTTGAAGGTGGTTTTCCAGTGAAACGGATTTTCTTTATTTAACAGATACTTCGTTTGCTTTAAAAAATTGCTACAGTCCCTACCTCCTTAAAAGTAGTCTCCTTAAAGCGCCTTTAATCCCCTATGACTCTGAGTCATAGGCTATGAGTCCCCTATGAGTCATAGGCTATGACTCCTAAAAGCGACAGATTTTAAAAACTCAAAATTCGCTTTAAGGAGGTAGGGACTATAAAATTTGACAACAACGAATTTTAAGCTAAAAATATTATGAATTCATACAAATTGTATGAATTATTCATGTTGAATCCAAAATCGTGGGTGTGTTTGTTTTTTTGTGACAAGGCTTTTTACATTTTTTGTTCATTCTGGGTGAACCTGAATTTTAACAAGTGTTTAAATTTTTATTCAACACAAAACTGCTTTTTGCATCATTTTCTGAAATTATGATGATCACTATGTTTTTTCATTAGTTGCTGAATTGAGTAATATTTAGCAGAATATTATGTGTTAAGGGTGTGGTCGTCAATATGGAAACCGTGTACTGTATGAGAAAGATGTTGAAAATTCTTTGTTATCAAATTTTTTCGTGAAAGCACCTTGAGTATTTTAATGTGGATTTGATATCAATGTTGGCGCGAAAAGTTTCACGTCATAATCAAAATATTCTAGACAGTTATTTGAGCAGTTGGCGTAGTGGTGAACAGGACTCGATCATGATCTGGTTACTTTGGTTTGAATCCCGGACTTCTCAAATATTTTCTATGGTAGATCCGCCCAACATTGGCACTTCTAAAGAAAAACAAATCATCGATGAAATTTGTTCTTAACCAAAAAACGCTTAATTATACCAAAATGGTGAACCCCGGTACTCAGACAGTTTTGATTTCTGGGAAAATAGTTTCATTCTTTTGCCTTTTTTGAAAATTGAGGTTCAATCAATTTGGAATGAGTCATGTCACATGACTCATGTGGCATGACTAACCATGCATTTTAAACCATTTGAGAAAAATATAATTTCCATAATATTTACTTTATACAGTATGTACAGGGTGGGAAGTTTTTCCTGTCTATTTTTTCCAAATTGGCATAGACTGCATTCCCGCCGTTTTGAATTGTTGAATCTGAGAAAGACGTGGTTTTTCTGCCAAACATTAACCGTTCGCATTTAGCGTTCTCATCGCGGCTCAATTGGTAAAAAGAAGGCGAAAATCTGACACCCTGTTTTTTTTACTGCGAAGTGAAAATTTCCTTTAGTGATTCGCAATAAAATTAACTATGGGTGGATTTTTGATCAAACCCTGATCGGCCTATAGCGTGGCGTTCAAAATGAAAATTCACCTAGTCTACGATTTTTAATTGTGCCGTAATTAGCTAAAGGACAATTTTCACTCCAGTAAAAAGTTACAGGTGTAAAAGGATTTTCCGATTAATTTCTGCCAAACCTACGTCTTTAGATCAACCAAAATCAAAAACAGCGGAATCAAGTCTATCCCATTTCGGAAAAAGAGAGGGAAAACCTTACACCCTGTAACATGTATTTATTGTATGTCAGACATTACTATGTTAGAGAAATAAAATTTCAATATGTGCGAATTTGCGCACTTCTTTACATATCTAGTTTTATATAACTACTTATAATGCCATGAAAAAACGGCAAATTCACTCTATACGAAATTGTTTGGATCTTTATTTCTGTTATATTGATATAAAATAACAATTATGGTTGGCTTGAAAACCAATCTTTTTAGGGAACTTATATTTTCGGTTTCATCAGATACAAATATGAATTTAGAAATTAAATTTCGCTTCATAGTCATTTAAATCTTACACGAACAGTTTAGAGTTTGAATTAAGCTTGAATTTTAACTTTCCACATGTTCAACGAATAAGAAGGTTTGCGGCTCTGTTTACATTTCTCCGTATCGGGCAATCATAAATCCGGTACCAAAATTTCATATGCTGAATGGTAATGAGATTTTTGGACTACGAAATTATGAGTCAGGTTGAAACTAACGCCAAGTTATCTAATCTGCAATTTCGAATATTAATAAAATAAAATGATATTTGGCGATTAAGGGAGTACTCAAGTTTTTTATTCAGGTTAGGACATACCACTGACCAATACCTCAGAAGGACACAAAAGCATTTCTGCTTCTTTCATTAAAAAAATTTTCGAATTTTTTCTCAAATTTTTTCGAGTTTTTTCAGATTTTTTATTTAAGTTTTTTTGTAGAAAAAATATACATAGCCCAATTTTTAATGAAAATTTCTTAAAAATAAGTCTAAGTGAGTACGCAACTTTTTACTTCAGTTTTCAAGAGTGCTCAATTTGCGGTTACTTTCGGTTACAATGGATGAAATAATTTCTAGAACTCCAAAAATGACTTCCGCTGAACCCAAAATGCATTTTCTATTAATTAGGGCGATGGTTTAAAAAGCTTTTCCACTGAAATTGAAGCACATGTTTGCACTCATATTATAAATTAAAAAAATGTACCGAGTGTTTTCGAAAAATTTTGTTTCATTTGGCATCTTTTACATTTTCTTGCTTCTAGATATAAGGGATCAAATATTTCAACCTGACGTAAGCAGATTTTTTGTTCAGTAGGAGCTAGCGCTTAATTTGATTCGTACTACGCGTCAATACGATATGATTTTTTATTCTAGGAAATCATGAAAATTGACTCGTCCGCTGTTAAGCTGCATTTTTTATAATATAAGCGATGTTTAAAAAAATTTTCGACTTAGAATTGATGAAGACATGTTTTTCCGAATCTATACAAATTTAAAAAATGTACGAGTTGCTTTTTTAGAACATGAGCACAAATTCTAAAATATTATGAAAATTACAGTTTTTTCATTATGTCTAGAACCAAAGTCCGATCGAATTTTCGCTAAAATTTTCCGATAACTGTCAACCTAGTTAGTGATTTTATTCTTACAAGTGGAATCAATTTCCATTAGCCGTTTTCGCGAGTATAAAAGAATTGAAGTACCAAAATCAGCTGTCTCTAGATCTCGTCACTGGCACTTGGTGCTGTGGTGCTAAAAAAACTCTGTTTTTACTTTTGGTCGGAAGGATAGATCTTCCTTTTAGGTTTTTCAGAATTTCTATAACTTGTTTCGTATTGTTCTGAGCCCCAATCTAAAATGTCAGAAACCGTTGAGTACCCACTTAAGAAAAATTAAGCAGAAAAAAAATTAAATTATAGCCTGTACGGTAGAGGCCATACAGTATAGCCTATACTGTGTAGCCTATACAGTATAGCCTATACAGTATAGCTTATACAGTATAGCCGATACAGTATAGGCTATACTGTAAGGCATATACAGTATATATATATGTCAAAAAAATTAAAAGAAGTGTCCCAAAATATAGGAAAAGAAATATATCAGCAAAATACTGCCCGATTTAAGGTCGACCAATAAGGGATTAGCAAAATTTTAAAATATTAATTTGGCAAATTTAATCACTCCACTTAAAATAACGAAAAGTCTAGTGGGGTTTTAAAGCAAGATTTGTCTCACTTTACACGGTTACCGCCTTAAATATTAATAATAAGAAAAAAAAANTTTGTTCTGAGCCCCAATCTAAAATGTCATAAACCGTTGAGTACCCCATTAATCAGTTAAGCTCATCAGTTAACTGCATTATTTAAAAATATGTTTTTTGGTCAATTTACACAATTGCCCACCTGGACCGCTGTGTTATAAATCACAGAGACCAAAGTTATTTTGGGAAAGTATTATTTTGGCCACTGAAATATCGGAACAGACCCCCGAAAATTCCCCCTAATTTTTAATTTCAAGAATTATTGTGAAATTCAGAAGTTATTGCTCTCGATTTTGTCTTTAATCTGACATATCAATGAAATGCTAACAATGTTTTTGGTCAATTTTATTCATTTTTCAACATATATTTGGAATAATGGCGTGTGATATTCAACACGAATAAATTGACCATCTATAAAATTATAATTTGACGAACGAAAATAATAAAAAATTAAACCGTTTGTTCTATTATTATAAATAAACCTGTCGGCTCGTTATTTTTACAGTGCAGTGAGTAACCGCCGAAAGCCCGATTTACACAACGACGCCCAAAATTGGAAACAGAGCATGTTAATTTCATTTAATTACTAACTCGAACTGAAAATTTTTTTACGAGCGTATAAACTATAATAAATGGCCTCAAATGTACAAAACGATCAAAAATCACAAGAAATTTAAAACAAATTTGAAACTAACAGTTGTTGTTTATTAGTATAATTTAACATATATATACCTACATGTACTTATTAACTTAGTTTCATCTGGTTTTATCCAAGTACGCCATTTATTTTCCTGTTCTCTTTAGCGCTCTATTTTAGAAATAGTATTCTGAAGTGCGCCCGATGAATCGTTTCCTTCGTTTCATTTGGATTAATCCAAATGGAACTTAAGTAATCGTTTCCTTCCTGTTTGCTCCATAGCGCCCCGTACTTTTTCACATGTCTATAAGTTATTCCATTTTTTTGGATTTTTATTGTTCTTAAAAAAGCCAAGCCAACAAATTGGTTTCGTGCTGTCAATTTAAGAGAATTATCCTCGCGAAATTAAATTCTCTGAAAATTGGACTCATAACTAAATAAGCGAAATAAATATCCATGGACCGGACCTCACGGTCCAGAAACCATCAGGTGGCGGGCTAGGGATAAAAAAAACTATAAAAACTCTCTAAAAATCTTCCGGAACATTAATTATGAAAATAATTTATTTTAGTAGGAACCACTGTTAATACAGTACGCAAATAGAAATTTTATAATTTAATTTTTTGTCTTAAATAATAATGTAGATAACGTCTAAATCTTTCTTTGAAAAGACATTCAAATCAACATTTCTTGAAATCGGCTTGATTTAAATATATTATACAATGAAACTTTACCTCGTACCTCGGGTCTAGTTGACCATGGTTGCGATAGCCACAAAATTAAAAGTTTGCCTCATTAAAATTTTTGCTACAAACCCTGGTTAAAAAAGATGGTTTCATATCAAATTAATGCAAAATTTTCGATTTCGTCATGTCGGGGCGAGAAGTTTCGCGTCATAATCGATCCCAACTAATCTACGCTCACTAGCTATGAACGGGATTCGAATATGTGACATATTATATCTCGCTTATGACGCGAAATCCTATTTTTCATCAGTAACAAGTCTGGTACTGTCAGTTCATTTTGAATCTTTTTTATTGCGTGATTTCAGATAACAAAACCTCACAATTATTATCCTATTAAAATTCACCGAACATATCACTTAACCAACTGGTTTAAAGACCCAAGTTGGGTCACCAAAACCAAAATCTTACTTTCGACAGCACCTTAAGGAGCACCTTAAAGGAGCACCTTAAGGAAACCAGTGTAGTGTTTTTTCGAAAATTACATATTTGTTTTGAAATTATGTGGTCAAAAATAAAAGCGTGTTTGTCAAGCGACAATATAGTGTGACAATATAATATTGTCACACTATACAATTTGTATTTGAAAGTTATTTTTCTTTGTTTGTTTCAAAATTACAATTTTTATAAATTTTTCAGTTTTCAATGAAAATTGTTTTTAAGAACTTTTTAGTAATTTAAACGCAGACTTATCAGAAGTATTTTCGGTCTTATTTAAATTTAAAAGTTCATTTGAAGTTTAAATTCCCAGACATTTCTCCTGCTTATATCTGGAGATTCAGAAGAACACTCCCGAAACCACTGTCTTTCAGTTTGATCAAGTCGATTTTCGACCAATGAGAAGCCCGGATTTTTTGAAATTTTTTTCTTGGTCTCTGAAAAATTCTGAACAAATTGTACTTTTTCATTTTTCCATAAATATCGTAGAATTCCAATGCTGAAAAACCTGTAACAGCCTAGGGCAGAATGAGAGACTCATAGATTTGGCTAATGAAAAGCTAGTAGTTCACCTTGCGAAGCATATTCTTATGATATAGCAATGATAAGTTCTTAAATAAGACTGAGTTCTCATTATGAGCTCTTCCGATTATTTTAATGTTAAGTGGGTTGATCCAATCATTTCTAGAGTCTAAAATCTAGATCCTTTATAATTTTTAATATCATAAATATCAAGAAGTCCGATTTAAATTCTGCTCAATGGATGGAGTTGATTGGCTGGTATGATCAGATTCGTTTATGCCCAAATATAAGTTTCTTTATCCCTTATTCACACTTTTGTGAATATCCCGGCCCTGATAAGGAAACGTAGTGTGTTTTTAAGTAGTAGGGCCGGGGTATTAACAAAAGTGTAAATAGGGGATATACCGGATAATACCGTATGAGGTTTTAAAAAAGGTGGCCGAAAATTCATCAAATTACAGAAAATACTTGGTACGAATGGAGATTTTCGTAAAAATTTTAGTCAAAACGCAAATTGTCAAAACGCAAACGCTCATTATGAGGTACTAAAAACTGAAGTTTTTTTGCCTTGAATTATTTAACATTTCAATCCGTTTTAAAGATCGATGAGTTATTGTGCATTCAAAACTGACAACTATGAAACTATGTGATAATTTTCATCGTTAAGGGGTTGTTCAACGCAAAATTTGAAATTAAATTAAGGAAAGCCTCACTTAATTTTTGTTATTAAAGTTTAAATAACTTATATTATATTTATACCAACTTTTACCAACATCTAATAATCGTTTACTATCACTATAGCGCGTGTTGGAACTTTAGTAAGGAAAGTTGGCGTAGTTGTAACGCATCTAGTCTAGACTTAGTTACATTTGTTTGATTCCTAGACTATCTAACTTTTTCCAATGTTAACCCGCTAACAAACCCCTTGCAAAAGACTTATAAAGGCCCAATAAAACTCAACCTAACTTCATAAACATAATAAGTTTATTTATCATTGTAGGGAAATTTTTTCTTATGAACCAAAGTGTTGGTAAGGAGAAGCCAAAGCTGTGTCTTATTTCTCAGGAGTATGACTGTAGATTGTTGTTATAAACAATCTACAGTCTTAAACTGAGAATATGGCATGAGCAAATATGTCATAGGCTGATTGTTTTTAATAACAATCAGAACTCATAAACTTCACACCCTTGGAGTTGAAATAACAATTTCACGATGTTTCAAAAATTTCTTGTCTAGGTATCGAAAAATACTAACTCAGAATTTTAAGTATTCATTGAATATCCCTACGATCACGGGAATTTATATAGTTCGGCTTTTGAAACAACTCATCCGATTAAGTTCTTAGATAGCTCAACCTGTTTACAAATATCTAGTAAAAATAAATTTTAACAAACAAAAACTGATAATTAAACAATTTAAGTAAGTTTAAAAAAAAACATTTAAAAATTCCCGTAATAGATATCGGACCAAATTCTTACAAAAGGGGCAATAAAGGGATATATAAAAAATCTTTGGCCAACACAGTTAAAATGTATTGCGATGTGCTATAGATTCAAAACTTTGTCATTTGTACCAGAATGACGTAATAAGGTAATTTCGCAAGATTATTTCATGAACACTCTATTCTATTTTACTCAATTTCCGGCTCATACAAAAGAGTCTGTACTTTCCCATACCACCAGATTTTGAGGTAAATACAAATTAGTTATTTGTACGATGCGGTGTAAAAAAATAGCAATTATTTTCAACGTTCTCAACCGCTTTAAATTTGTCCCGCAAGAACAGTTGAGAATAATCATGACGCAAATATCAAGGGCCTTTAGTTAAAAAATTAGAAATTTGATAATTAAGAATAAATTTTGGTTNGTTACTAGCCCAAAATATAAAAAAGGTACAATTTTGACAAATTTGCACCGTGAGTTTGATGCAAGTAGTTCGCAAGAAAATTTTTTAGAAACCTTAGAGGAACTCAAAGAAATTTATAGTCAAAATAGTTATCCGACTGCTTTAGTAAATAGTAAAATTCAAATATTCTTAGCAAACCGGGAAAAACCGGTTAGACCACCGACAAATCTTACTGTTTGCTTTGAATATTCATCCCCACTTATAGAACACAGCATTTGTGATTTAACCCATAAAATGCAAAGATTAATTCCTGATTTTCGTGTAAACGTTGCATATCGTGCCGTGAAAGTTAGTAAACTTTTTTCATTTATGGCTAAACCTCAAATAGACAATTTTGAAAAATCAAATGTTGTATACTTATACACATGTCCATGTGAAGAAAAGTATATTGGTCAAACTCTAAGAGTACTAAAAACAAGAATTAAAGAACACCAATATGATTCTTGTCACACGAACATAAATCTACATAACTTATCCTGCCAAACATTTAAATCAGAATCTGAAAAATTTGTCCTTGAAAATAATCAAAATTATACAAGTGCACCTAAAGCAAAATTTGATTATTTTCAAAATAGATTTAAAATTATAGGAAGGGGATTCAGACACACAAAAGAACGTGAAAAAATTGAAGCCTTTCTTATAAGAACTCAAATGCCGTCTTTAAATGACCAATACGATCATAAAGCATTCAAATTGTTTTAATTAGCCAACATGGTGAAAAACAGTGGTTAATATGTCTTTATTTTCGCATTTGTTATATATTTACAAAAAACACTTTGAACTGTTACGTGAAAATTGTCAAAACTAGCACTAAATATGCAAACGTAAGGTAAAAATTTTTTTTCGTTCAAATTCTAGTATTGTGCGAATTTATTGTTAAATTATTTCAACTTAAAATAAGTTAATCCTGAAGATGCTTAAATAAAGTGAAACGTAGATAAATAAATGTTATGTCTTTTTATAATACCATATGTGCCTTTATATCGTCATAATAATCAAATAATTTGATCAAATTGAGAAAACTATCAATTTTTTTATAAAAAACGTAATTTTTTCATGAATATTTTGAACTTATTTGTAAATATTTTTTGATTCCCAACAGATATAGTTAATTTAACAAAATAAATGGGTAAAACAAGCATAAACTCCGTAGTTATTCGGATAAACATTCATTTCCTGGAGCCTACCATGAAGAATTATTACGTGATTTAATTAACCTTGATTTTCAAACGTTTTTTTTTCGAATTTAACATAAAATTTCTAGAATATGAATTTTTTTTTCGAAAATTTAACTCTTCAACTTGATCATAAAGGAAAAGTTGAAAGTTTATCGTATAAAAGTTTTCTGTAAACAACGTTTAAAGCTTAGCCTCCTGAACGGCTATTCTGCCTCGGCGGAACTTTTTTATATGCTTCGGAGGGTGAAGAGGCGCCTGGAGGTTCAAAATTCTAAAAAAATTATAAAAAAGTTATTAAAATTCATGAAAAATGTCCTCCCTTATGTATTAAAACTTTGAAGCAGTCGGCCATGAATTTAAAGTAAGATTTTTGAGTTCAAAAACTTTAAAAAAATAGAAATCTATCATTTTTTATAAATTTATCCGTCTTTTGGAATGCTATTTCAGTATAACAAGTTTTAATTATGGCCCAAAAGAACTCAAACACAACGTTTTACCGCCAAAATTTTATTGATTTTCAACTTATTAATAGCAGTTACAAATATCTAAGATATATTAACGTAATTATAAGATTTTTAAGTTTGAACATTTTTCCCTGAAATACGTCTTGAATGATCGGAAAGTCATCAACCTAAAGCTCTCTAAATAAGGAATTCCAATATTGACCACAAGTTGCCAAAAAAATTATTTAACTTCCCGACGCACGCAATTTTTCAACCAAAATTCAATGACATATTGGTTCATCGTACAGGTAATGTACATTGTACGGATAAGGGTGCGTACAAATAAGTTTGATAAACAAATTCAAATTTTCTGAAACTCCGTGATCAAAATTATTTTTATCGTAAAATCTCTAATAAC
>SCLH01001789.1:25375-36156 GCA_004367855.1 Oikopleura vanhoeffeni
TTTTTGACTTCTCAAGGTTACGGACTACAATATACAATTGGAAAAATAAACGTTCACTCAATTCTCACAAAAGATATTTGAGTTTTAAAAACGCCTTATTTTTCCCCAGCACATTACTGGAAGCACCCACAATCCCCTTAAGTGTCAAGCATGCACAAAACACTTTCCTCAAAACTGGATACTTTCAAATTTTAATTGACTTAATAGGTCGCATTTGATTTTTTCAGAAGTAAAAGATTGGAAAAAAAAATCTCAAAAATCAACCGTCCGTAATATTTGAACAAAATTTCCATAAAAAAATTAAGTTATTTTTTTGGAATCGCCGCAAAAATTTTTATAATGTATTTGAACGAGACAATTCTACGATGTTTTTTTGCCCTTTTTGTCCATTTTAGACGCAACATTTGAAATATCTCCCGCCTTCCTCTGATTACTGTTGATTTTTGTCGCATGTTAATCCCAGATATACATCAAAACAATTATTTATATTTTTTACGTTTTTATCAAATTTTGAGTACTATTTTGTAATTTAATTGTTAAATTAATTAACAGTAACTGACAGTTACAGTACTCATCCGAGATAAAGCCATCAAATCATATATAAATTATATTTAAAAAGTTTATTACTTGACTAGTTTCGTTATATAAATTATAATGCGAAGTAAAAATTTGGGCTATGTGGTGGTCAAATTCTAGATTGTCACGGAAATTTATATTTTACGCTTTAGCGCCGCCAAATTTTCGTGATAAACTTGAATTTGGCCACAACGTAGCCGAAATTTTGACTTGGTCTATTCTTTAGTGATTACTTTCTCTGAAGTTTAGATTATTTATGAGTTATTCTAGCTTAGCCTATCATTTTATTAACTCAAAGAATAATTAAGGCTCCCAGAAAATCTAAAGTTTTTTTGAATACCCCGAACATACAGAAGACTCAAAAGGTCGACCTATTCGAGGGATTTTACTGCCTTCTGTCAGAACCTCTGGGGCAGACAAACGAGGGAGTTTTAAGCGACAAAATGCATGTTCGATAGAGTCTGGCCGCCAACTAGGTGGTCTGAGGAACACTAGTAGCGAAAGCCGAAAAAGTGTCGAATTTGTGGTGCCAGAAACTACAAGGAAATATAAAGTTTTGATTCATGTTTCACAAGACAAGCAATATGAGGTTTGGTATAGTTTTAAATGAAAATTAATTCAAAATATGTTTCTGCATTTTAGGGGCCTCAATATACCGAAATGTTCGAAAACAGCCCACGCAATGTGAGGTTTTTATCACAAATTACTTTCAGTGTGCAAACGTCCGAAAGTGCCCAAATGTCCGAAATTGTGCAAATGTCCCAAAAGAATAACATTTTGTGATTTTAAGGGGGTTCTCGTCGCAAATAGATGTCATAACAAATAATTTATCAGTGTTTCGACTTTATTCTGTCATTTTCATGATCAGATCAGAAAATAAGTTAGAGCTTCGGTTAAATAATGTATTTCGATTTTAGTTATACATCTTACTGAAAATTAGAGATTAGAGTAAATGACCAAAAATAAAAATGGGCTCATTCACCCACTAGAAGCTTTAATTTTCGTTTTCATACAATGAAGTAGAGGTGAAAATTTCACATCAAAGAAAATGAAATTAAGTCTATAGTCATTTTAAGAGCCATTTCACCGTGAAATGGCTCTTAAAATGACTATAGACTTAATTTCATTTTCTTTGATTTTTTGCACCATAATCCGCCATTAAAAATAAATTTTTCTTTTTTGGCGCCTTTTCACTTACCGCGTGAGTTTCAAGTGGTGAAGAAACCAAAAGTGGAACGTTAAAAACTGGCTTACGCCAGAATATAATTATTCATCCGATTTTTTAGAGAAAAGTATCATTGGATCCCATTTGGGCTTCTCTATATTTTTCAATTAGCAAGGTAAAGCGCATGTGGACTCTGGATGCGACTATATCAGATTTAGTACAACCTTCCACTTTTGATTTCTTCGCCACTTGAAACTCAGGCGGTATTTAATTTTATTTTGTAAAAAGATTTTATTTCATAATAAACATGTCCACGCTTTTTAAGTGGGCGGTCATTGGTGGAAAGTTATTCATTTTTCCCTTTTTTATGATGACTCATATTTTAAAAATATCACGAATCGTGATTCACGATGTACCATTATTCATCAACTGCACGGTACTAGATCACATTCTATCAAAAATATGAATTTTCATTAGATTTAGCTTTTAATTTTTTTTATTTCCACATTTGATGGTTTTACAGAAGCCGAGTCGATTTACATTTCCTTGTATTTTTGGAGATGTACAAGAGGTGTAAGATTCCTTATAAACTTTATAATATAAAGTCACTTTCCAACTCTTTTTTATAGTAATTTTTTCTGTAAATAAGCTGAAATTTTTCGTTAGTCACCAATTATAAAACTAGAAAATGATTAATTTAAACCAATTAATAAATCATACATGTATGTATTACTCAATAACAATTAAGTACTTTTCTATTATATACATTTTAAATTAATAAATTATTTATTTGTACAGGGCACTGTAGTTGACATGATAGAGATTTTAGAAAATAGCGGTCTTTTATAAGAAATTTCAAGGAAATCGCAAAACTAATTTGAATCTATTGAATTTTATTATGTTTGAAATAGTCTTTTAAATATTTGTTTGGCCGCAGAATGGTGCATTTCCGCCGATATATGCAAAAATATATTTCAATAAATTCCTTATAATTTTTTTAAGAAATACAAAACAGAACTTTCTCTCGACCTTGGAAATAAGCGAGAAACGATGACGAAACGTCAATCAATGGGGCTGATAAAGCAAAAAGCGGTTGGTTCATCTGAGGGATTATTAGACGGGAATCAGACTGTAAGACCACAGTTTGTCAAATCGAATACGAAAGTACCGCCCCTGAAACGGCAAGAATCGACGTTGTCCAGAGGCTACAAAGTAAGTTAAATTTATAATTCTTCTCGAAAAAATGATTTTTGAAAATCGGTCAGGTCTGACACCCACAGATAATGTTCCTCCCCTAAAATGCTTTTTATCATAAAAATGTGCCGAAAATTATATATTCAGAACCAGCGATGATGAAATTATCCATTTGATTGAGTTAAATTTAGACCAATCAGAAGATAGCTTAATCAATGAATTTTCATAAAAATTGCCAAGTTTTTGTTATCAGAGCAATTTCAGTTACCAAGCTTGAATAAGTTCAATCTTTATATTTTCGCGACTTTTGAAGCATATCTTATTTCTCATTTAACCAGTCACGTGGTATTTTTTCGAAGAGATTTGACTTTTTTGTAAAATAACTAATGTAATAAAGTACTGTTATTCTCAAAAACAATATTGGTTCTATAGGTCGCGCGTCTTTTCAAATAAAGTCAGCACAGCTCAAAATAGCTGAGATTTAAAGTACCTTTCTAGCGTAAATTTGAAGTTTAGCATAATTAATTAAGGGGGCTTTGATCACGAAAATCGTGAAATACCATTGTTTGATACAGTCCCTGACCCCTTAAAAGTTGTCCCCTTAAAGCGCGCTTAATTCCCTATGACCCCTTAAAGCGACAGATTTTCGAAAAAAAAATTTGTCCTTTTAACGGGTATGCTCAGAAATCCTGAACAACGACCAACTCAGACGATGGTAATATATTACCACCTAACTTTGAAAATTCATATTTTTCTTCCTGAGCTAGGTATGATCGACATAGTACACTTATTTTGAAGCTCAAACAAATTTGTACGGATGAAAAATAATTAAAAACGTTTTCATATTTACGAAAAATGATTTTTTTATTGGATTTACTTTCAAAAACATAAAATTGTCGTAACTTGATAATTTGAAGAAAAACGGAGATGATTTTAGTTTCACATATCAATATAGAAAATACCGCCTAAGAATTCGGATTCTAAAAAACCTTATCGCAATACTCCGCGACCGCTAATTTAGCGGCAAGAGTCATTTGATCAGTATCGCGGGAGTAAAAAATCAAACAGAAAAAAAAATTCAGAAATATTTTTTTCTTATTAATCAAAAATTGATTAAATTCTCCGAATTAATTAACAGCAGCCGCACTTTTGTATATTTTACTGGGAGTCGTCCGTAAGATCCCGGGCCCTAATAAATCTCAACGTACGTAAGATCCCACTCCGGTGTGATATCGCTAAAAAATAGCAAACATGGGATCTTACGGTTAGCAAATTTCGTAAGATCCCACTCCGTAAGGTCCCTAATTCGGTTCGGCGAGATAAAAAAGACTTTAATATTTATATAAAATGATATTTTATAAATTCCGAAAATAAAATAAAATTTCATTGTGGCGAAATTTCGCGCGACAAACTTGCTTTATCTCAAGAAGTAAAAAAGATAAAATTATTTTAGCACAAAGAATCAAAGAATTGTGAAAAAACTTAAGCATTTCAAATTTAAAGTTATAATCCGATATAAATGTTACCATTTATAAATTTAAAGGCGCCAGATGCGAGGCTGGTAAGAGTATAATTTACCACCGAAAACTGAGTATGTGGTTATCCTCCGAGGCATTATAGCTTTTGAAAGGCTAGAAGTCATTTAAAATCAAGCAAAAAATGATCGCAGAACACTTCTCTTTCCAATACATTTTAAATTCAACAATGTGAATCTGAAATATTTTCTAAAATTTTGTCGGATAATCTTGGAGTTACAAATTATTCACAGTTGATGAAAAGGCCATTTTTGCTTAACTTTTACTTTCAAAAAAATACTTTTTGGATCAAAAATTTGGAATTATAATTTTCAATTAGCCAGTATTTAGGAAAGGTTTTGAGTACAATTTGCGAAAACAATTAGCTTTTAGACATCTTGAAGAGCTAGATATAATTTGTATTTTTTGGGAGTGAACTTTCAAAAATTCCGTTTCGATTTGTAGTATGGATAAACTGATAAGTTTTGAAAATACAGATATATGTTGAAATATCATGCAGCATGAGTATCACGGCTTATACATATTTGAAGATGTCTTTCTGTAACAACGCTCAGAAAATAGCCCTCTAAAAGGCTTTTATGCTCTTTGCTGGAGGACTTTTTTTTTTATATAGCTCTCGGAGGGTTAAGGGAGTGGGCGTCGATAATTGGGCTATTTACACATTTTACGAGTGAAGTTTCTGAGAAACCAGGCTCCAGAAATGATTAATTTGATTCTCCCAAATATCGTAGTACAACTCTTAAGGAAAAATGCACAGTTATCTATTCAGAGCATCTGATCACTCACCTACGCTCGGCAATACAAAGATTTGAGTGAGAGCGTCCCTAAAGACTACAAAAAGCTTACGCCTCATTCATGACCTCATGTCACCTTTCTTGTTATTGCAATTCACTTCCAATAGGAATGCATCTCCGAAGCGGGACAGAATTTTTGCCCCTAGTGGTCAAAACCATGCGTTTGTGGGAGCCTCACGCAAAAGCCTACTCCTAACACTTTGAAAATTACACATGCGCGTGCTGGAAAGATTTTTCCCTTCTTTTTTCCAAATTGGAGAGCGAATGAGAAACGCTAATGAAACGATTAACTTTGGAAAAACACTACGTCTTTCTCAGATCAACGAATCAAACGGCGGAATCAAGTCCTTCAATTTTGGAAAAAAGAAGGGAAAAACCCTTACACCCTGTATATAGAAATTTTTTTTTTTTTTTTTTTTAAATTGTATAAAACATCAAATTCACCGCAACCTGGATTAAGGTCGACCGAAGCCCCTTTCGATTTTTCTAAGTCTCAGGAACGACTTTGTGAATTCTAGTTTTTGTTGAAATTCTGAATAAAAAATTTTCTAAAACCTACTTTATTTGAAAAAAATTCTAAATTCAGAAAAAATCCTGGAGTTAAAAAAAACTCAAGTGACAAATTCTCTACCAAATAGGGCAATCAAAAAAGTTATCTGAAGAAATCTCAATTATCGTCAGCCTTAATTTAAACCTTTAATTTCAGCCTCCGAAAAAACCGACTTTTCTTTGGAAAAATCTCAAAACCAAAAAATCTTAATAATGAAAAACTTGGCCCGAAAATTCTCTACAAAAAGGCGTATCAAAAAGTATTATACGTCGAAGCTGAGATATCGACGCCCACTCTGCTTAAAGTGTCGTCGCAAAATGAGGGCTCTAGAACAAATTTGCCCAATTTTATTTCTTGCCTTTTTTATGAAAATATGGAAAATACAAAGCATTTTGGTACTACTTTTATTTTGATAATGGCTGTGAAAGCACTTTTTGAATGAAGTTCACCAAATATTTCGTATGAAAGTAGAAATTCTTGATTTTTGGAAAATTTAAACACGATTAACAGAAAATCGAGTCAGAAAATTTAGACAAACTCAACTCGGTTTTTTTGCACGGACTGTTCATCTCACATTTATCTAGGTTTCGAATGTTGACTTAAATCCAGGGAGAGATACATTTTGATTGAGACCGCCTAAACAAAGGTCAAAAATACAAGTTTTTTGGTGAATGACGAGCAAATTCAAGAATTGTCAAAAAAACTCAACTCGGTTTTTGCTTCACGTTCTGGTCGTTATTTTTGGTCATAAATCATTGTTTACCTAAAAACTCGGGGAGGGAATACATTTTGGAAAAAAATTCCGTATTTTGTAATGCACGTTTTTCTGATTGGACGAGCCATCCGTCAACTTTGATTTATTTTCATATGCAAGAATTTTGTTCAATATATCAAGAGAGAGGTTAATGTTTGGTCCGACGATTTGTACTTTTGCAACAATTGGTCATTGAAACCCCCTTTGCCTTAAAAATGCGACGACCACCCCCTAAGGGGGTACTCAAACGGTTTTTTTAATTAGTTCGGCGAATAATAACTCTAGTCAAATAGCCTCAGAAGGCCACAAAATGCATTTCTGCTCTATCAATAAAAAAAATTTCGAGATTTTTCTCAAAAATTTTCGAGTTTTCAGATTTTTTTTAAGTATTTTTTTGGGAAAAAATTCATAAACCGTTCAATTTTAAGGAAAAAAAATTCTCAGAATAAGTAAAAGTGAGTAGCAACTTTTTTTTAAAAGTTTTGCAGTAGCTTCAATTTGAGGGTACTTTTGGTAGCAATCGGATGAAATAATTCTAGCAACTCCAAAATTGCTTTCCGGTTGAAACCTAAAATGCATTTTCTATTAATAGGAGCAATGATTAAAAAAAATTTTCACTGGAAATTGAGGTGTTTCCGTTTATCAATTATGCTGGTCGTTTTGGATTTTGTTTCACTTTGGATATTTTCACATTTCTTTATTCAGAATAAAGGGATCAAAAATTTCAACGTAAGCAGTTAATTTGGTTTCGTAGACTATGAGCTTTCATTTGAATGGGTACTTCCAAACTCAAATACGATCATTTTTTTTTCTTGAAATCATGAATAATTGACTTCGGCTAATTAATCTGGAATTTTCTATAAATAGAAGCGATGTTTGTTTTCCACTATGAGAAGAATATTTCACCGAATTAATACCAAACCTTAAAAAATAAATTGTATCGAGTGTTTTTGACGAAACTGAGCTACAAATTCCATAAAAATACAATGAAATTAACCGTTTTCATTATTCTAAGAACAAGTCCGATCAAAATTTTCGGCAAAGCTCACTGAAGTAATTCACTCGTTGGATCTTATAGCGAAATCGTAGTCTGATACAAAACTTGATACTATAAAAAAGTCGTTTTTTTTTTAACTGTACCCGACCCTTAAGCGCCTTTTCCCTATGACCTCTTAAAGCGAAGAATTTGAAAAATGAAAATGCGCTTTTTAAGGGCAGGGACTGTAGCATGTTTAATATACAAATTTATTCGTCATTGCAAGGGGTTAGAGATTTTGGTGCGTTTTGGGTTGGAAATGAAAGATAATCGAGCATGTAATATATATTGGTTCACAATCGTAATTTATATTCAGCCTGGTTTATCTAATACAATGGTGATGAAAAAATGAATAAGATATCGCTTTCTATGCTGCCTTTTATCGTGGGAAAGTATTTTTTTGATCATGCAGGCTGGGTATATTATTACGATTCCTTGATTTAAAATTCACTCATAATAGTTAAATTCTTTGGAGAGATATAAAATTAAACTAAAAAAGCTTTTGACGAAGAAATAAGTGTTTTGTTTCGAAGACCTTTAACAGTAGAAAGAAAATGAGCTTTTAAGCTAGAAATTGTCTAGATAATTTTTTCTGGCCAATTTTAGGCCTCAAGGATTTGCGAATACTCACCCTATTGAAGGGGTGCTTTGGCTGTTTATAAATTATGTTGGTGTATTCAATAATGTTTTTTCGACAAAATGCCTAATATTTCAGCAACTTTCAGGCGGCTGTGCCCTGCTTCTCGACCATTGTTCGATATTTTTTGAATTAATTTCAGCGACAAAACGTATGGTTATTTTTGCCGAAAACCTTCCAAAGAGTTTCCGAGTTTTGATAATTACTTTCATGTGTGCAGTCTAAGCGAAAGCTTTTTTTATATCAGTAAGTGAAGTCAACTCGTAGAGTCGCCTAAAATAAATATTTTCTAGAATTAAAGTTAAATAATCGAGAAAAAACGGACTTTGCCACTAGTTTTGGGCTAGAAGTGACCTACAGTTAACCACAGCTCCGCAATAACTGATTTCTTAGCATTTTTTTTCAAAAAAAACGTTATTTTCCATGAAGAAATGGCATTTTCCCAAATTTAAATTGTTAATATCTCAAAAATATAGTTGCCAAAAAACAAATTTCACAAGTCGGACTAGAAAATTGCGGAAATAGCGCCTGAACTGTTTTATTACGCTCTGTTACAAATCAACTCGGGGCACCGCTTAGAAGCGTGGAAGATTCGCGTCTCTGATTGGCTTCCTTACAATGATAGTAAAACGACTGACCTAATAGTTTGCGACGAACGTCGCTGCGCCCCGAGTTGATTGATCTTTTCTTGATCTCTCAAAAATTCTATTGAAAATTAACTTTCCGTTTTGCATAACTTATCGTAAGATTTCCCCGATGCTAAAAACCGAAATACCCTATGGTGGACCACGTTAATCTATATATAGGATTCTATATTATTAAATGAAGATGTTTTAATAATATTAAAATATCGGAGACCAGTCCAAATTATACAGGTTTAAATCGTTTAAGCTTGAATTAACCCGGTTTTCTGTCGGATCCGAAAAATACAAACCATAGTTTCCAAAGCTACAGCAAATTTTACCAAAAAAAAACCTTTATTACAATGTTTATTCATGAATAAATATCTCAAAAAAGCCCTGATAGTGGTCAGTTATGAAGAAAAATAGTCAATCTCTAACGTATCTTTTCCTCAACAGGTAGTTCTTTCAATGGAACAAAATTTCGATTTGGTCTCACCTTTGGCAGACGCAAAAAGCGAAACAGTAAAAAAATAAAATTTTAAAATTAAAAAAAAAATATCATTATGTCTCTAAAAAAACGGTTATTCAAAGTCCAGTATACGATTCCAACTGAAGTAATTGACTTGGAGTATAATTTCAAAGTGAAACGTGCTTTTCAAGTCCAATTGGAGAGATTTTTGTATTAGTTATATGTTACAAGAATCAAACAGGAATAAGCTTTCAATCGTATTTCACCAGACCAATGAAATCGTTTCTGTGTTCAAATTAACCATAACCCGCATTACCGTTACGTTTTTGGTATCCGTTTTGTTTCTTGCGAAAAATAGGCAGAATTGGATACTTATACTGAAAGAAAAAACAACATAAAAAGTTTTCTAAACTTTGTTATCAA
The DNA here is from genome assembly GCA_004367855.1 of Oikopleura vanhoeffeni. NCBI lineage: Eukaryota > Metazoa > Chordata > Appendicularia > Copelata > Oikopleuridae > Oikopleura > Oikopleura vanhoeffeni. The sequence continues at coordinate 35,132 of SCLH01001789.1, forward strand.
TTTGTTGTACATTTTTTTTGTTTCGAGCTAACGCGAATTCTAGATACAAAATATTGTGTAAAATTTCAGTTGGAAATAGATTTTTTTCAAAATTATAATTTAAAATTGTATGTGAGCCCAGTCAAAATATATTTCATCTTACTTTTTCGTTATTTCTTTGAAAATTTACCAATAACAGCTTTTCTTAAAATTATTTTAAAACCAGAAAAGCCCAAATTTTTTAGGAAATAATTGTGAATAAAATATCTTCGAAGTACTTGACTAGTTTTTTGCGTGACAAAGCATTCAAAGTCGCACCACAAAAGTGGCTTAAGTGCCAAATAGAGGTTTCAATTACCTTTGGAGTGAAGGTTAAAAAATTGTTGATAGTCCTCATTAGATTCAAGTTTTTCCCAAGCAGTTTGAAAATACATAAAAAACAGTTTCTATGAAAAAAATTAACATACCTTGCTGAATTAATCATTTTTCTTAACAATCCTCTAAATGCATCTAAAATAAGTTTTAAATTTCTATTGTTATCTCTTTTGGTTGTCCATCAGCATGCATGGTTTGCTTAAAGTCATTCCGAACACGAACTTCCCACATTTTTTGAAATTCATAGAGTAAAATACAAAAAACTACTAATTCGATCCTTTTGTCAAAATATAAAGAAATTTTTTTATGAGCGTCCTCATCGTTGCGTAACAATAGATAATAAACCAGGAAATATATACCGCGATGGCTTAATGATTCAAAATTAGTTAATTTTTTGAAACAATTGGTTTAAAAAGTCAATGTTTAAAAAGTTGATTGTGAAGAAAAAAGTTAATGTTCGAAGAAGAAAGCGGACAATAACGGGGTTAGATATGCATTACAGTGGATACTAGGTAAGTATTTTGATTAGTTATATTGTTAACAAAATCAAGCTGGATTTAGCTTTCAATCTGATTTCAGTGACATAATGTCTTGTTAAACCTCACAGAACTAATCGGATAAATTATAACTGAGTAAAGATATTTATTTTTATCTCAGTATAAATAGAGAAA
>SCLH01001789.1:39622-77942 GCA_004367855.1 Oikopleura vanhoeffeni
CCCAATTTTATTTCTATGCCTTTTTTATGAAAATATGGAAAATTACAAGCATTTTGGTACTCGTTTTATTTTGATACATGGCTGTGAAAGCACTTTTTGATGAGTTCACAAATATTTCGTATGAAAAAAGTAGAAATTTCTTGATTTTTGGAAATTTAAAACACGATTAACAGAAAATCGAGTCAGAAATTTAGACAAAACTCAACTCGGTTTTTTGCACGGACTCTTCAGCTGCACATTTATCTAGGTTTCGAATGTGTGACTTTTAAATCCAGGGAGGAGATACATTTTGATTGAGACCCCTAAACAAAGGTCAAAATACAGTTTTTTGGTGATACTGAGAGCAAATTCAAGAATTGTCAAAAAAACTCAACTCGGTTTTTTGCTCACGTTCTGTCCGGTTAATTTGAGTCATAAATCATTGTTGTACCCTAAAAACTCAGGGAGGAGATACATTTTGGAAAAATAATTCCGTTATTTTTGTATGCACGTTTCTGATTGGACGAGCCATCCGTCACTTTTGATTTATTTTCAGTATGCAAGAATTTTGTTCAAATATATCAGAGAGAGGTAATGTTTGGTCCGACGATTTGTACTTTTGCAACAATTGGTCATTGAAAACCCCATTTTTGCCTTAAAATGCGACGACCACCCCCTTAAGGGGGTACTCAACGGTTTTTTAATTCAGGTTCGGGACATAATAACTCTACCAAATAGCCTCAGGAAGGCCACAAAATGCATTTCTGCTCGTATCATAAAAAAAAATTTCGAGATTTTTCTCAAAATTTTCGAGTTTTTTCAGATTTTTTTTAAGTATTTTTTTGGGAAAAAATTCATAAACGTCAATTTTAATGAAAAATTCTCAAAATAAGTAAAAGTGAGTAGCAACTTTTTTTTTAAGTTTTGCAGTAGCTTCAATTTGAGGGTACTTTTGGTACAATCGGATGAAAATAAATTTCTAGAAACTCCAAAAATTGACTTCCGGTTGAACTAAAATGCAATTTTCTATTAATAGGAGCAATGATTAAAAAAAAAATTTTCACTGGAAATTGAGAAGACATGTTTCCACGTATTTTATCAAATTTAAAAAAAAATGTATCGAGTCGTTTTCGAGAAAATTTTGTTTCACTTTGGAATTTTCACATTTTCTTTATTCTAGAATATAAGGGATCAAAATTTCAACGTAAGCAGATTATTTGTTCAGTAGACTATGAGCTTTCATTTGATGGTACTTTCAACTCAATACGATCATTTTTTTTTCTTGAAATCATGAAAATTGACTTCCGGCTGAATTAAATTGAGAAATTTTTATAAATATGAAGCGATGGTTTAAAAGAAAGTTTTCCACTAAGAAATTGAGAAGACATATTTCTCCGAATAATACCAACTTTAAAAAAAATGTGTATCGAGTCGTTTTTGAGAAACTGAGCTACAAATCTAAAATACATGAAATTACGTTTCATTATTCTAGAACAAGTCCGATCAAAATTTTCGCAAAAGCAATCACTGAAAAGTAATTCACTCGGTTGGATCTTATAGCGAATCGTAGTCTGATTACAAAACTTGAAAAAATAACTATAAAAAAGTCGTTTTTTACTAGAAAAAATACACCGACCCCTTAAAGCGCCTTTAATACCCTATGACCTCTTAAAGCGACAGATTTTGAAAAATCAAAATGCGCTTTAAGGGGTCAGGGACTGTAGCATGTTTAATATACAAATCTTATTCGTCATTGCAGGGGTTAGAGATTTTGGTGCGTTTTGGGTGGAATAAAGATATCGAGCATGTAAATATAATTGGTAAAATCCAACAATCGTAATTTATATTCAGCCTGGTTTATTCTAAACAATGGTGATGAAAAATGAATAAGATATCGCTTTCTATGCTGCCTATCTTATCGTGGGAAAGTATTTTTTGATCATGCAGGCTGGGTATATTTATTACGATTCCTTGATTTAAATTCACTCATAATAGTTTTAAATTTACTTTGGAGAGATATAAAATTAAACTAAAAAAGCTTTATGACGAAAGAAATAAGTGGATAAATTTGTTTCGAGACCTTTTACAGTAGAAAGAAATGGAGCTTTTATAGCTAGAAATTGTCTAGAATATTTTTCTGGCCATTTTAGGCCTCAGGATTTGCGAATACCACCCTATTGAAGGGGTGCTATTGGCTGTTATGAATTATGGTATGTGTATTCATAATGTTTTTTTCGAAAATGCCTAAATATTTCACAAACATAAATTCAAAAGGACGGCTGTGCCCTTGCCTTATCTTCGAAACTTCATGTTCGATATTTTTGAAATTATACTTCAGCGACAAAACGGTTATTTTGCCGAAAACTTCCAAAGAGTTTCCGAGTTTTGATAATTATCTTTCATGTGTGCGTCTAAGCGAAAGCTTTTTTATACAGTAAGTGAAGTCAACTCGTAGAGTCGCCTAAAATAAATATTTTCTAGAATTAAAGTTAAATAATCGAGAAAAAACGGACTTTGCCAACTAGTTGGCTAGAAGTGACTCTACGAGTTAACACAGCTCCGCAAAACGATTTCTTAGCATTTTTTTCAAAAAAACGTTATTTTCATGAAGAAAAGGCATTTTCCCAAATTTAAATTGTTAATATCTTCAAAAATAGTTGCCCAAACAAAACAAATTTCACAAGTCGGAACTAGAAAATTTGCGAGAATACGCTGACTGTTTTATACGCTCTGTACAATCAACTCGGGGGCACCGCTAGAAGCGTGGAAGATTACGCGTCTCTGATTTGGCTTTCCTTACAAAATGATAGTAAACGATGACTAATAGTTTGCGACGAACGTCGCTGCGCCCCGAGTTGATTGTATCTTTTCTTGATCTCTCAAAAATTCTATTGAAAATTAACTTTCCGGTTTTTGCATAACTATCGTAGATTTCCAATGCTAAAAAACCGATAATACCCTATGGTGGACACGTTATCTATAATATAGATTCTATATTGTATTAATGATAGAGTTTTATAATATTAAAATATACGGAGACCAGTCCAAATTATACAGGTGTAAATCGTTAAGCTTGAATTATTCCACGGTTTTATACTGTATTAAAAAAAAGCGGATCGAAAAATAAAACCATAGTTTTCAAAGCTACAGCAAATTTTACCAAAAAAAACCTTTATTACAATGTTTTTCATGAATAAATATCTCAAAAAAGCCCTGATTAGTGGTCAGTTATGAAGAAAAATAGCAATTCTACGTACTCCTTTCCTCAACAGGTAGTTCTTCAAATGGAACAAAAATTTCGATTTGGTCTCACTTTGCAAACGCAAAAAGCGAAACATGTAAAAAAATTAAATTTTTAAATTAAAAAAAAATATCATTATGTCTCTAACAAAAACGTTATTCAAAGTCACAGTATACGATTCCAACTGAGTATTGACTTTGAGTATAATTTTCAAAGTGACGTGCTTTTCAGTCCAATTGAGAGATTTTGTATTAGTTATATTGTTAGCAAGAATCAAACAGGATTAAGCTTTCAATCGATTTCACCAGACCATGAAATACGTTTCTGTGTTCAAATTTAACCATACCCGCATACCGTTTACGTTTTGTATCCGTTTTGTTTCTCGAAAAATAGGCAGAATTGAATACTTATTACTGAAAGAAAAAACAACATAAAGTTTTCTAAAACTTTTGTATCAACTTTGTGTACATTTTTTATGTTTTCGAGCTATCCGAATTCTAGATACAAATAGTTGGTGTAAAAATTTCAGTTGGAAATAGATTTTTCAAAGTTATAATTTAAAATTGTATGTGAGCCAGTCAAAATATATTTCATCTTACTTTTTTCGTTATTTCTTTGAAAATTTACCATAACAGCTTTATCTTTAAAATTATTTTTAACCAGAAAGCCAGTTTTTAGGAAATAATTTGTGAATAAAAATCTTCGAAGTAGCTTGACTAGTTTTTGCGTGACAAGCATTCAAAGTCGCACCACAAAAGTGGCTTTAGTGCCAAATAGAGGTTTCAATACCTTTGGAGTGAAAGGGTTAAAAAATTGTTGATAGTCTCATTTAGAATTCAAGTTTTCCCAGCAGTTTTGAAAATACATAAAAAAAACAGTTTCTATGAAAAAATTAACATACCTTTGCTGAATATCATTTTTCGTTACAATCTCTAAAATGCATCTAAAATAAGTTTTAATTTCTATTTGTTATCTCTTTTTGGTTGTCCATCAGAATGGCATGGTTTGCTTAAAGGTCATTCCGAACACGACTTCCACATTTTTGAAATTCATAGAGTAAATACAAAAAACTACTAAATCGATCTTTTTGTCAAAATATAAAGAAATTTTTTATGAGCGTCTCATCCGTGCGTAAAATAGATAATAAACCAGGATATATACCGCGATTGGCTTAATGATTCATAAATTTAGTTAATTTTTTGAAACAATTGGTTTAAAAAGTCAATGTTTTAAAAAGTTGATTGTGAGAAAAAAGTTATATGTCGAAGAGAAAGCGGACAATAACGTGGTTAGATAATGCATTACAGTGGGATACTGAGGTAAGTATTTTGGATTAGTTATATTGTTAAACAAAATCAAGCTGGATTTAGCTTTCAATTGATTTCAGTCGACCATAATGTTCTTGTTAAACTCACAGACTAATCGGATAAATTATAACTGAGTAAAATATTTATATTTTATCTCAGTATATAGAGAAACATTTTCGAAATAATATGATAAACTTTTTTAATTTATCAGATTAATTGAGTTTAATTTAAACTGTATTAATTAGAGAATTCCACACAAAAATTACGTAATATAAAATCTACAGGAATAATCGTAAAAATAAACGTTGATTTAATTTTTACGATTTAAATTAAAGTTTTCTCCACTAAGTCGAATAAAATATTTTTTTTTGTGCAAAATTGACAGATTTGTTCGATATCTTTAAACCATTCGAAGGCACTCCTGATCTTGTGCCTATTACCATGTACAACACTAAAAGACAAAACTGCTACACTCGAGATCAAAAGTGACTTCGATTGGATAAAGATATAAAACCAAAATTGCTAAAAACAGAAATATTTCGAAATTGCGTCCAAATTTCCAAAATTCAGTGGGTAAGATTGATGCTCGAAAAGCAGCTGAATCCCCCAAAATAATTTTATAAGAGGTTCCTTTGCCAGGTTAAATTTTTATCAATTTCGCTTATTTATTTCACATTTCAGTTAAATAAAGCTTCAGGAAAAAATCTATAAAGATCTTGCTGTTTGATATAATTTCAGCTTTCATCTAGTCAAAACATTAAAAATTAAATTATTCATGTCATTCTAAATAATTTTGCAAAAATGGGAGAATTGTATTTTTTGCTTGAAAAAACGCAATGATTGATTGGATTTCATTGGACTTTTAACTGCGGTTTCGAAAATATTGTTTCAAGATAATTTGACAAAAATCTGAGAATTGAATTGAAATCGTTTATTGAGTCCAGAAACCAAATTGTGCAAAATTTATCAGTATGATTGCGACATAACTTTTTGAGAATTTTAATAATTTTAAAAATGAGCAAAAATGTGGTGTTTTCAAGCGGTAAAATTTCAAAAGTTTATTTTTTTGTGATCAAATTGAGTATTTCGAAAATATGCATGCTCTAAATCAATATCCTATTCGAACCCAGAATCAATATTCGTCTCACGCTTTCGATAGCGATATCATGCGTGCGTAGGCGTGATACTAAGAATGATTCTGGGTTCAATTAAAATATAAAAGCAAATCGAAAATTTAAATATTAATGGCCAGGAGCCAATATTCCTATTTGGTTCTGGTTCCTTGAGTAGTGTCCTTGTCGGAATAGAATGATTTAACGTAGTTTTGTAACATTAATAAGCAACAAAAAATATATATTTAAGATCACTTTCAATATCTCAGATTATTTATTAATTATAGCTTATAATTTATAAGACTTTTTTGATATAAATAAGTTAGATTTCAGGAATATTTGACGGAATACATGTAGAGAATCATAGAAAAAATGATAAATTTGTATATTTCTATACATGTCAATATACTAGCAGATGAACCATTTTTGTCACTTTCTCATTTCAAATATTTACATTGGCCCCAGTAGATATTTTTTTTTAGAATTTCGAATGGATGTCAAATTACATGCAATTGAAACTACCGCCAGAAGACTCAGCGTAATCAACTTTCTGGAGACGGTATTATAAACTACAAGGAATTATTGTTTATACAAGGCGCTAAAGAGTGAAACTTAATTCGTTATCTTACGCTTTTCGTGATCATAAATCATATGGTTTATAATACCGCTGTCAGAAGTTCCGTACACTGAATCTTCTGGTATTGGGTTCAACGCGATTGCATTTAATTTGAGTTGAAAATAATAATATTGAAAATAATCGGTTTCTTTTGAAGTTTGATATGAAATAAATGTAATGGGGTTTAAGGGGGGTGCCATTAACTCGGGAGACTGGAGTCAATATAACTTACGAAAATAATTTATTATATACTTAATTAATTATACTTAAGGGGGTGGTCGTCGCATTGTAAGGGGTTTTCGATAGCCAATTGTCGCACAAGTACAAATCGTCTGGACAACTTTTACCCTCCTTTTGATATATTTAAACAAAATCTGCATCCTAAAAAGAATCCAAATTAACGGATGGCTTGTCAATCAGAAACGTGCTTACAAAAGTGACGGAATTATTTTTCAAAAAGTATCTCCCTCCCTGAGTTTTTAAGGTTCAACAATGATTCATGTTTTAAAATTAACGGACGAACGTGAGCAGACCGCCAAGCTGATTTTTGGAAAAATCTTTGATTTGGCTTCAGAATCACCAAAAAACTGTATTCTGCTCTAGTTAACATAGGGTCAAAATACTGTTTTGGTGATTCTGAAGCCAAATCAAAGAATTTTTTCAAAAACTCAGCTGGCGGTCTGCTCACGGTTCTGTACGGTTAATTTAAATCATGAATCATTGTTGTACTTTGAAAACTCAGGGAAGAGATACATTTTGAAAAAATAATCCGTCACTTTTGTAAGCACGTTTCTGATTGGACAAGCCATCCGTTCATTTGATTCTTTTTAGGATGCAAAGTTTTGTTTTAAATATCAAATAGAGGTAAAAGTGGTCAACGATTTGTACTTGTGCGACAATTGGCTATCGAAAACCCCTTAAGATGCGACGACCACCCCCTTAAGTCATTATATTTTTTTATGCTTATCATAGTTGCTGAACTGATATAAATATTTTTTCACTTAAATAAAATCATTTTATTCATTTGAGGAAAGATTTAAGTTCGAGTTTCATTCTTGAAATCGTAAAATTTCAAAAAAATCAAAAACATTATGCAAATTTTCCGCATTTTGTCCAAAATTTTTCATAGATGCCTGCATATTTTCTGACCGTAAAGCTCGATATCTTTTGAAAAACATCTAAAAATTTTAGTGTTTGCATCTTTGTGTCGGACTTTTCTGGAAAGTTTTTATTCAGTGGTTTTTCTAATTCCCAATAAAAATCAGGCGGAATCACTTATTTAATTTTCTGGTATCTATTAAATCTCCGTATGTCCACTAATGGGATGGTCGCGCGATTATTATTTCTTAACTATTGATGAAATTTAGAACACTTGGCTGTACAACCGGTAAGTGCCATTTGGCACTCAATTTTTTAAAATTTTATTCCTAAAAAAAATCCAAATATGATGTCGGGTGGCATAGGCGTCATTTTTTGTGATAGTCAGGACATTTTTTAAAAGTAAAACGCAATTGAAGGTCAATTTTTATCTCAAAAAAAGTTGTTTTTCTCTACTTTTGGCCATTTTTCATGAAAAAAAAACTTTGATATCAAGGAATTTTTTAATGTGCAGAATAGGTACAAGACTTTTTAGCGCAGTACACCCGACATGTCTGAAGTTTATTAATATCGTCTTCAAAACAAATTCTATAGTCGGGTTTAGTTGGAAATGGATGTACAGTGAAAAGTGGTTTTTAATATTTCCACAGATAGTTAGTTATGTTAAGAAATTAAAAATATAAACCTTCCCAAGAATGAATTTCACATTTTTTTTCTTTCATATCGAAAATCCTCCCTACTGCGCCTTTTACACCAGTAGGCGTAAGTGACCAATGAAATAGCGGGTTTCTTGAATTAGTTACGCCTAATGGTGTTAAAGGCGCAGTAGGGAGGATTTTCGATATATCGCTCTGAAAAAATGTACCAATCTGCCGGACTTATAGCACCCCCTTAAACTGTAAGATCGTTGTATAAATGAAAATCAGCTGAATTTACCAATTTACGACATCTATCGGTAGAACCTGTATATTCGAATTGTACTGTGAGATGTCTTTCTAAGCTTCAAAATCAGTCGAAAGTAATTTGAGTCAACTACTGTGGTTTCTGTCTAAGCGGACACACCTATAAGCAGACAAAACGGGCAAAAACCTACGCATTTTTCCTGAAAATCTGAAATTTCGTACCTCTAAGCGGACAAAACGGGATTTTTTCAAAACATTTAAAAAAAATTTAAAGCTTTTATTTTAAGGTATTTAATAAAGTTTTAGATAACTATTCTTGAACGGCATTGTGGCGCAGGTTGGTAGGGCTCGAGAAAATGTTAATTCAGATCTGAAGGTATTGGGTTCGAATCCCGCGCATGCAAGTTTTATGAAATACACTCAAACACTTATAAAGTAGAATATTTTGTTATTTATTATGAAAAATTTGTCGTAAAATAACTTTACAGTAGTTATTTAAACTTAAATTAAGATTTTTTATCTTTTTCGTATTATTACACTTTTTCCAAAGCGTTTATTAAAAGTAAATAAACGTGTTGGAACCGCCCAATCAGAATGTAAGGTTATTATCACATAAAATGTGGCACCAGGGTTATTTTCTTAAACCTACGCGCATGAAATGCGAACGAAATGACTCATATTTACAAGCCTGCTCCAAACGTGTTATCAAAATTCCACCCAAATATTTTATCATGCGCTGCTTCAATTATTAATAACAAGAAGTTTAAACGTCACGTGTGAACCAATATGATTATTACATAACATAATTGAATTATTATTGAAGAGAAGTTTAGACATCACTTAGTTCATTATGAGCCAATAAGATACTTCAAGTGGGACTCAATATTTGCTTCCTCCACAGTTTGTCTCAAGTTGACCAAACACTCTTTATTTATTCAAAACAATTAGTTTGGGTCGGCCTACCCAAACTAATTATTTTACATAAAATATAATAACACAGAAATCGTGAGTTTTTTACAATGTAAGCCTGATGCTAAACTAAACGTAGTATAAATATTTGTACAAAATTTTCGAAAGATTATCGATGGAGGAATGGTAAAAAGAGTTTAATTTTAATGAAATTTTTAATTTAAAATATTTTACAATGGAGCTAAAATGTTGAAGAGGTCAGTTCAGCCTTTGAAAACAATTTTATGCCGTTGATTTCGCTTCACTATTATTTTTGCTGCGTCTACTGTTTTTGATTAAATTCAGAATGAGAACAATTTTCGAGAACCCTTCGCGCATTTTTTTGCTGTGTTTAGATTGGGCCAATTGAAAGAGCCAATTACGCCATAGACGAAACCTCGCGTTTATTCGCTATGGAGTCTAGATATAAATAAAATTTGATCATACAGTATGTACTTTTTTTACTTGCGAAGTGAAAATTGTCCTTTAGCTAATTACGGCCAATTAAAAATGGTACAGTATGTACTTTTTTTACTTGCGAAGTGGAAATTGTCCTTTAGGTAATTACGGCCAATAAAAAATAGTAACTAGGTGGATTTTACTTTCAAACCCTTGAGATCGGCTATAGCTTGGCGTTAAAAATAAAATCCACCTTGTTACCATTTTTGATTGGCCGTAATTAGCTAAAGGACAATTTTCACTTCGCAAGTAAAAAAAGTACACAATGTAACTAGGTGGATTTTATTTTGAACGCCAAGCTATAGCCGATGTCAAGGGTTTGAAAATAAAATCCACCTGGTTACTATTTTTTATTGACCGTAATTACCTAAAGTACATACTGTAGATTTTTAACGTTGGTGTTGGCGTATACAATTTGTGAAACGATTTGGATATTCAACAAATTTGACCCTATTTTGTCCGCTTAGAGAGATTTTTTAATTTATAGTTTCTAAAATAACAAAAAATAGAAAAAAAACTTCTAATTCAACTTTTCTGGCAATACATCTCTTTTTATGAGGTTGACCAGTCTCTAGCGAATAAGGCTTTAATTTTAAGCTCTAGTGCCCTCTAGGGGTGATTAAGAGCCGAATAGGTCTAAGCTCACAAAACGAGGTTAGTTTTTTTGGTCCGCTTAGAGGGATTTTGTAATTTAAAATTTCAAAATAACAAAAACTTTTAATTTAACTAATTTGGTAGTGTTTATTATTTTATGATGTTTATCAGTGACTATAGCGAATTTGGCTCAAGTTTGTAGCGCTCCAGCGCCCTCTAAGGGTGATTTAGAGCAAAATAGGTCTAAGCGGACAAAACGGGGTACCTCTAAGCGGACAAAACAGGATTTTTAGTTTCATATTACAAAATTTGACTCCAATATTATTATTTGCCTATTTTATAATGAAGATATCAAAGTTTCAAATAACAAATTAGAAGTGGAGATTAAACCGCCTTGAACCCAACTTGCAAGATATAACTTGCAAGATAATACGATCGATAGACATAACGTCTTGCCAAAAGCTTTAGTTAAATCGTCACCGCAAACTGATAACCGAAATAAATAATTTTCCATATGTTTGTAAAGAACCATCTAAGCTTACTTTAGGGGTTATCGTTCTCACAATACACATAAAACATGACAAAATATATAAATTCTTCGTAAAAACATAAAAATGTCCAGATCTTGTATGTTTACTTTTTTTTAGCCGAAATGATAACTCATTATTAATAATTATTCGAACTGGTTTTTTAAAATGAAGCGAAAATTATCGAAAAAAGGCCAGGTAATATAGAGTTTTACACGTAATGACACACGCGAAGAATGACGTCCTTACTGACGTTACCAAGAATTATTTATCAAAAAGAGATAAAATTGCATTTTTTAATGGGTATATTGAATTTTTGAATTGGAATTTTCGAAGTTTTTCCAATAAAATAGCATTCTTATAAATATTAAATTAAAAATTAACTATGTTGACTAGTAACCCACATCGGTTCATGACCACATCATTTTTTGAATAAAACTTTTTATATAAAAAATGTAACTTGAGTCTCATTCTTACTATTACCTAACCTCAGATTATCAGACTCAGATGGTTTATCTTGTTTAAATGGAAGTTTATGCATTAGATATGACTATTTTACACAAAATTCATAATCCCCATAAGGACACAAAATATGGCGATCGAAATTATTTTTGAAATAAGATTTGAATGATTCAAGCACTTAAATTTTTTATTGTTTTCCGTCATATTTTCTTCAGACGTATGAGACTTAAATTTTAAATGAAAAATTGCGATAAATTCTTTTCAAATGTGAGGCAAATTTCGCACAATTTACTAATCGAATATGTCGTCTATAAAGACAAAGTGGCCTATGTTTCCAAGATTATTTTTATTTTAAATTACCATGGTATGTACAAATGTAGTGGTTTTTTACTAGCGATTTTTGGAGCTCAAATTATGCTGCATAATTCGGCTCTAACGACAAAAATTGTGGTTTTCAAATGGACAAAACGGCAAAAACAAATATGTTCTTGTAAATCCATCATATTTTCTTCAGACTCAAATAATCTCTGATGAAAACTGACATCTCTTTCAATATATAAGCTATATATATGTGTCTTTTTCTGTATGAATTTCAGATCCCAGAGATATTAAACTTGCATCGCCTAATAATTCCTGGCATCAGTAGCCGCCATATTGCCTTAATTTTCATTATAAGTCTCATTAGTACAAACTTCATTCTGTCTCGATGCACTAATATCATAAAATATTGATAGTATCAAGTATATATCTTAAAAAGCGCTCTGTGGCGCGAAAGGTTGGGCGATAATTCCCAGGGTCTAGTTTTTTATATATTCCGTTTTATTGTCCAGTTCTGCGCCTTCTCAAGATTTTTTTCTTCTTTTGATCTTTGTTGACTTTTTTTTATTATTCAATAGTATAATGATCTGAAACTGAATTTATTTTTAAATTTCAAACCTGAAAAAGGGATATGAGCCAGCATTTTTCAGAGGAGAAAATGGATGATAATAACTCGGAAAACGAATCGGATCAGTTTGAAATCATAGAGAATAATAGCCGGAGCCAAGAATTTCAAGGACCCAGAGAGTCTGATGGGTTTACAAGGGAATTAGTTGCGACACTTTTCTTTAATTTCTTCTTAAATCAAGGTCATTTGACGCATTTTTTCACTTGTTGATTTCAAAACTTTTACCTGTGAAGATAAATAGTAGACTAAGTAAACAATGTTTGTGGATTAGTTCTGGGAATATATATTTTTTAATTTATAGAAATGTATAAACATTAAAATATATGGCATATTGGAAATTCGAAGTTTATCTCCTCAATTGATCAACTTTGACATAACCAATTTTCAAAACTTTGTACACTTGTATTAAAACTATGATGGAGAATGCCACTTTGAGTAAAAACAAATTCAAACTTATGCATTTTAATTTTTGGCAAACAGTGACTATTGGGTAACAGTGAGATAATATTTTTGTTCGTGTAGTTTTCATAACAACCGCCAGACTAAATAGGTATTGTTCTTTTGTTTTCGAGATATAAATATTGCATTTTGATAGTGATTTAGAAGATCATTGTGCTGTCATTTTGTCTATAACGACATTGTATGCAAACACGGAACATTTTGGACGAAACCTACGGTATTTCGAAAATTTTGAAAAAAACGCTTGTCTATAACTCATAGACTATAAGGACAAAACTACCAATGTTTCCAATATTATTTCATTTTCAAATACCTTAATAATGTAGCGGTGTCGCGCTACAACTATTTTTATGATTTTTAGAGACACAGCCGTTTTTTATTGGCAAAACCAAACATGTCCCTGTAAACAAACTTGAAATACTTACATTTCCGTGTGCTTAAATCTCATACTATAGCTTTCCCGTATCAAAATAAGGCACGTTTTAAAAAATAAGGCATCATAATAAAGCTCTGTTTATCATGAACATTTCTGTATATAAAAAGTATGCCAAATATATAGAAAACTAAGTTAGTTTAACTTACATTAAAATAATTTTTAACTCCCAGTTTTCAGTATATCCAGTTTTGAAAATTCAAATTTTGTATTTTCAACAATTTTTCTGCTGCTTTTTGAAGGTGTTTTTTGAAAAAAATAAAATATTTTGACCTTGCTTAGAAGGGGTTCCAATTTGATCCGTTCGAACCGGCGAAACACTGGTTAAATTGAATATTCATCAAAAATAAAAGATGATTTTAGGATTGTTTCTATTTATAAGTCTACCTTCTCTATTTTAACTTTTGATAATCAAAGACGCGCTTTTGCCCTGTTTCTGAGTTTAAATAACATTGTAATACAACAAAAATGAGAAAATCGTTCCTAAGCGTTATATCGATAATTATACCTTGGTAGGTGTAGACACTCCCGCCCTAGTTAAAAGATAGGGCATAAGTGTCTTCACCTACCAAGGTATAATTTTCGATATGTTTTCAGCCAGTTGATCGATCAAAATGTACAACAACCGGTGAACTAGGCGTTTTTCAAGAAGATTTGAAGCTTTAGGGGCCTCAAATTAAGGTCAAAATAACTATCGTTCGAGCTATGAATGATATAATGCCAGATTAATATTAATTGTTGCAGAAAATTAAATATGTCTCACGTTGGCTTGTTCATTGTAGGAAAAACAAAAATTATCTGTATTTCCAACTTTTCAAAAGTACCTTACTAATCCCTACACGTCGTCATGCAACCATTGCAGGCACCACTTCCTTGATAGATGACCAAGATGGGACTTGCCAAACTATAACAAATTTATGCACAGTGAATCAGTTACTGAATTCGCCCGGTTCATCGACGAATTCTTTGCGATCGAATCAATCTTATAATCCAAAAAGATCGATTACACCTCAGAAAAAAGTTATTTGTACTAGATATTATACAGATCAAAGCTTAATATTCAGTAGTAATAGATCATTATTTTCTGATGATTTCGGGTAAAATAAACCGAATCCATAAGACTCTCAGACTAAAAAATACATCCTATAGTAAGATTCCTATTTTCATATTATTATCAGTTTTAGAATGGGAGGAGGGGAAATGCGAACCACTGTCAGCGAAGCGTGCTGTAAGACCCCGCGGGAGACTTCTTTTGGTTCGCACGTAGTTCGCGTTTTGCACCCCGCCATTTTTGAAGCAATCATCTAGTAGACGAATATATTAGGTGTACATTTGCTACCTACATATTATCTTAAATACAGAAATAACTGAAGTAAAGACACATTATTATGTATGTTTTTTATTATTATGTATACATGTAGCATAATAAATTATTTATTATCTTTTATACTTACATACCGTAAATTTTAGCTGAATGTTTCAGCTCCAGATAGCACCTGATCATACGAATGATGATTGGGTCGCGTTGAACAATCCTGTGATGATTTTATTTTATCTCACTTCTAATAATTCGTTTGCGTTTGCTCGCTGGTGCTGAAAGCCTTAGCTACAATCTTACATACTGTATATAATAATCTCTATTTACTGAGTGATTTCTGTATTCATGATTATAAAATTAATGTATACAAATTAAAAATGTTGTAACGTTCATGGAGTGAGCACTGTTTAAGTAAAATTAATAGGGATAATCAAAAAAGAGGCGCACACAAATACCCTTTCACCGTATTGTAGCTCATTTCGTTTTTGAGTTATCGATAATAACTCGGGTTTAGATCGAAAACGCTATTTTTTTAGTGCAATTGGTTCTAAAAGGGATATATAAAAGAAGGGGTTTCCTGGACCTCCGTTGCTCAATCGAAGCGCAAAGACGGTGAAAATAGGGTCAAACGCGTAACGGAGGGCCTAGAAATTCCCTTCTTAGATATATTTATTATGATGCCCAGGTTACTATAAAATCTTTTTCTTATTATTTTTCAAGCGAAAAAGATTGTATATGAACACAGGCATCATAATGGGTAATAATGAAATAATATTTTGGTTTGCGCGCCAATGGCCAATTTGCGCGCCATGGCGTGTGGTTTGCATAACAACGGTCAGACTAAATAGATAGTGTTCTTTCGTGTTCGAAATATAAATTTTGAATTTTTATAGAGAAAAACAAGATTTATTATAAGCTCCTGGCACTCTTTTTGTATAATAAACACGCTTACTTTTCTGGATGGATTAACCAAAATGGTTAATGCGTCCAGAAAAGTAATCGTATGTCCACCGGGCACTTCGGGAGTTTTGCATGTACATTAAACATAGGGTAAAACGAGTGTAAAATGGGTCCGTCAACTGAAGGCCCTTAATCCATATTAAGCGTACCGTGTAGTTTTTATAAAGCGTACTTGAAAAAAGAGATAATTCATATTCTAAATGACAAATATAATGATAAATTTATACGATAATAAGCTTTACTTCAACTGCATTGTAGCAAAGACGCGAATTTATTTGTTACAAAAATTCGATAAATAATCGGATAAACTATCTTTTAAAAAATTAGTAAAATAACTCAAACAGCTAAAGCAGGAAGAAGGCCTAGTGTTTATTCAGCCACAAAAACTCACATAAACCGTAAATGGAAAAAAGTTGCAAACCAAGTTATTGTTGAAAACAAACCCCCAAATTTTAACGCAGGAAAAAGAAATTCAATTTTCCCAGATGCATTCACTGTTGATATGGCCAAAAGGTTCGAGTAACACATGATATTTAGCAAAAGTATAAAAAGTGCGTACTTTTCAAAAATCGAATTTCCACGCGAAACATTTTTCAAAAATCATTTTTCGAGAACCTTTATTTTTGACGACAAACTATTAACATACAATTACAGCAAACCAAACTTTTGGTGAGGAGAAAAACTGAAGTTCTCGTTCATGGATCTGAAATCGGAGATGGCAAGGAGGAGGAAAAATTCAAACAGCTTACTCTTAGGAGAATGCAAACTAGGGGCAGGTTGGTGGGAGCCCTTATGGGAAAAGCAAATAAAGAAAAAATGGATGAGCTCAAATTCACCACAGGTGAGACAGATTAATTTAGTTAAAAAATCATTATTTATTTTTGATGAAAATTTTTAGTTTCAAAATTGGATTGAAATTTCTAAAATCATGAAGGATAAAAAATTAGAATTTTATATCTCGAGGTCAAATTTCTAAAATGAATAAATCATATTGGATATCCCCTTGTACTCATTCAAGCTTATTATTTACTAAAATATGCCCACAAAAAGGATGTTCCGTGTATAACCTTATTCGACTCAAAACGCACCAAAATCTCTAATTTGCTTATAGACTAATACATAAAAAAATATACGATTGACCGTGGTCTGTCAGTGATCTTATTTACCATTTTTGCGCTAGAGAGCTCTAAACTTGATGACTTTCGGTACCGTTTCTGGCTTCAGTACACATCCGATTTATTAATTTTATTGCAAGGATTAAAACCGCATTAAGGATGTGGGCGACGATAATTGGGCTCTTTTTTACACATTTTCAAGTGAAGTTTCTGAGAAAACCTGGCTTCAGAAATATTTATTTTTTTTCCAAATACGTAAGTATCAACTTTAAGAAAGGTGCCAGACTATTCAGAAGCAATCTTGATACTTCAACCTACGCTCGGACAAATGGTTTTTAGTAGACGTCCCTAAAAGCACTAAAAAGCCTACTCCTCATTCATTCCTCCATCACTTTTTTGTTATTTGCGATTCAACTTCCAAATATAAATGCGCATCTCGAGCGGAGACTTTTTTCAAAAATTTTGCCTCTAGTGGTCAAAACAGCGTATTTGGGAGCCTTACGCAAAAGCCTACTCCTCCTTGAAAATATATAGAAACTTCAATTGTGCCATCAATTCACTCGCAAAGCTGGATTAAGTCCGAGCGGAGAGTTTTTTCTGATTTGTTTTTTTCCAAAATCGCAGAACGAAACTTGTGAATTTTTAGTTTTTGTGAAATTCTGAACTAAAAATTTTCTAAAACCTACTTTTGAAAAAAATTCAAAATTCAGAAACAAAATCTGCTAAGTTAAAAAAACTCGAGTGACAAATATTCTCTAACAAATAGAGGCATCAAAAAAGTTATCTGAAAAT
Source organism: Oikopleura vanhoeffeni (assembly GCA_004367855.1). Taxonomy (NCBI): domain Eukaryota; kingdom Metazoa; phylum Chordata; class Appendicularia; order Copelata; family Oikopleuridae; genus Oikopleura; species Oikopleura vanhoeffeni. Next base: position 56,891 of record SCLH01001789.1, read on the forward strand.
TCTCAATTATCGGTCACCCTAATTTAAACCTTAATTTCAAACCCCCGAAAAACAGACTTTTCGTTTGAAAAATCTCCAAAACCATAAAAAAATTTATTAAGTTAAAAAAACTTGGCAGAAACATTCTCTACAACACATAGGTGTATCAAAAAGTATTATACGTGAAAGCTGAGATATCGTCGCCCACATCCTTAAGGGTGTGGGAGACGATAATTGAGAGTAATTGGAATACTTTTTTGATGGACCTATTTTGTAGAGCATTTTTCGCTGTTTGTTTTAGTTCTTAGGATTTTTCAGAATTTTAACAAAAACTAGAAATTCACAAGTCTTTTCTGAGACTTTGGAGAAAACAATCGGAAAAAGGGCTATGTTATGGCTAAAATCCATGCTTTGCGGTGAATTTTATGCACAAAGTGAAAATTTTCTATATATTTTCAAGGAGGAGTAGTATTTTGCGTGAAGCTCCCAAATAAGCTGTTTTGACCACTAGGGGCGAAAGTTTGAAAAAGGGCGGTGTTCTGGGATGCGCATCCACACATGGAAGTTGAATTGAAAGTAACAAGAAAAAATGATGGATAATGAATGAGGAGTAGTCTTTTTAGTGCTTTTAGTGACGCCTACTGAGAATCATTTGATGAGCGTAGGTTGAAGTATCAGTTGCTCTTAATAGTACTGGCACCTTCCTAAAAAGTTGTTTTACTCATTTGAAGAAAAAATAAATTATTTCTGAATTCAGGTTTCTCAGAAACCTCACTTGAAAATGTGTTAAAAAGAGCCCAATTACGTCGTCACCCACATCCTTAAAAATCTGAAATTTTTTTTTATTTAAGTAAATGAGCTTTAAAGCCAATTTTACTTTGGTTTTATAATGTACTCGAAGGTAGTTAAAGAGCAATTTTTCATCTGTTCAACTACGCGGTAAAACACATCAACTTCACGGTAGTTGATATTAATCATGTAAGACACTTTAATATGAAGTGACACTTTTTGTGATTCATAATTAAACCTATATTTTTGCACGATTCTCCACGCTCTTTATTAATATGACTAAAATATCGAATTTGTGTCAATTCGTGAAGTGCATATTTTTGTAATGGCTGATTAATGGAGTGGTCGTCACAAATTTGTTTTTTTCAAACGTCACTGAAGAACAAAATAAAAGAAGGAAAATTTTGATTTGCACAAAATCGAAAGAAGGGCTCTGAAACGACACTGTTAATATCGAAAGTTACATTTTTGGATGACGTCACTGGCCTGTGGAGCCTCTATAAAAATCCAAAAGTCAAAATAGAAAATTAATGTTTGCCTTCGTCTGATCATAGATGGTTCTGATTTTTGAGAATACTCTTAATTAAATTTGTTGAAACTTTTCTCGGAGCAAAATTTTCAATCTTATTTTCGACTTTTGGATTTTTCTAGAAGCTCTAAAAGCGTCATTGACGTCATCCAAAAAAATCATGTAAACTTTTCTTTCGATTCTGTGAAAATGATAAATTTTCTCATATTATTTTTGTTTTGAGAAACCGTCTAAAAAAGTCAAATTTGCGACAAGTACCCCCTTAAGGGTATCCCGGTCCCTAAATTGAGATATTCCCATAAAATATTAGCCAAACTGACGTGTCTAGGATACTATTCAAATTAGCCACTTTGTAGAACCTACGCCTCAACTTGCGAAAAAAATTTGCCAAAACTTTTTGCATGAATACACACTCCCAGACCACATTAGCGAAACAAGGAGACCTAAGCCAAAACCGAAATTCTACTCCTCTGAGGTTATATTTTGAAAATACCTAAATTTTAACATAACCTGTATTAATTAGTATACAAAACTTTAGAAGTGGCGTTTTTGTCGATAAGTAATATATTTTTTCTAAACATGCAAAAAACCACCGTTTTTGGACATTACGGCCCTCGAAAAATCCTCTCCTCCCAGGTTAAATTTGCAATTAGCTCAAAATTTTGCAAAAGCTAGTTCAGAACAAATAGAAAACTTTACAGTGGCGTTTTTTTTGCAATTTCGACCCCAAACTCAAAATATGAATTTTTCAAGATCACGTGAAAAAATTTCCGAAAAAAATGTGCTTCGATTTTTTCGAAAGTAGGCCTCAAAAGAAAGCTGGGGAAACACTGAAGAGAAAAGTTTGGCTTACGTCAACCCGAATATTTTGAAGTTTTAGGTGTCAATTGCCACAAAATTATTTTTAACATAATTTTGAGAAATATACTCAAGAAAAAAATCGAAAAACGGCAAAATTTCTAAAATTTTTTGTTGTCATTTGGGTTGTTTTATGCGATTCCAAAAACAATAAACATGATTTGGTTACTTTTATGACATAATAACTGCAGAAAAATTAGGAACCGGGATACCCTTAAGGGTGTGGGTGTCGCTGATTTTGACCTTTTACGAAGCTATTTTTTGATAAACTAGCAGAGCTGATATCCCCAAAAACTTTTGCATCTTGAAGAACAACTCTTCACGGTGATTTTGGTAAGTAATCTGATACAATCCCATCTACGCTTTAAAAAGCCCTACTAAAAAAAATCACTCAATACGTATTTTCTCCTTCAATTTTCACCATTTTTCATTATTTTTTTGTGTCAGGCTCCAGAAGAAGCCTCACACATAATGAATTAGCGCCCTTTTCTCGGAATTTTGCTTTTGACGGCCAAAAAACGAAAACTAATATATTGATTAATTCTTGATTTAAGGGGGTAGGTGTTCGTGAGTTTTTGAGCCCCTTATAAGAATTTATTATGGATAAATTATATCGGTAATGGACTAAAATTGACCAAGGAAGCTTCGTGGGGTGGGCAATCTTTTTTTCAAAACAATCTAGAACAACATCGTAGAATTTTCAAAATTCGAATATTTTTGTGGCTTTAAACCCGCATAAAACCGGTATTCGACCATGACTATGAACATTTTTTATTGGTGAATAATGCCCCACCGAAAACGATGCATGACATTAAAATTATCGGAAATGTCTTAATCGAATTCTAAAATTTCAATTATTTTTTAAGCCAAATGTTAAACCTAATTATCGAATTGACGCTGACTTGGTTGAAAATTTTGATTAGCTGTAAGCCAACTTTTTTGATCAGTGAAATCTCAGCTTCAATTGGTGGTACTTTTGTTCCGATCAGACGAACATTTTTTTCGAACTTTTCATTTCGGTTTACTTAAGTCATATTTCTAGAATTCTAGGGTGAAATTCAAAATCCGAGCCAAACATATTGACGACACTATATTCTCTCTACCTGAGTCGAAAAACGGTCTTATTCTGAACATTTCTCGTCCCTAGGAGAAGTATCACTTTGAAGACGAAAAATTGTAAAAATCGGCGTTCAAAGTGATTCTAGAAAATTCAAGAGCGAAATTCACAAAAAATGGCTTAAACATATTAGTACACTCTACTCTTCCGCGTACAACTGCCCTAGATTTGTTATGAGGCGTTGAATTGAAAGGTACCAGATGGACGACACGTACCCCTTAATTGAAAGTGCGCTAATTTGTTTTCTTTTGACGCTACCGAGATTAAAATTGCACCAAATCTTTAAAAGTGTTTGAATTTACGGAAAACATTATTTTGAAGCATTTTGTCAATTTTTTGTTGGGTTTTTGAGACATAAAATATATATTTTTTATTCTATATAGATAGTTTTTTATTGACGTTTCGGCTTAACAGACATTATCGGTGTGAAAGGAAAAAGTTTTTTTGCGAAAACGATGCGAAAAAGTGGGGTCAGCAATCCAGCCTCAGAATTCGCGATAGTTAAAGCCTGGATAAAAACACTTATGCAATCCAGCTTTAACTATCGCGAATTCTGAGGCTGGATTGCTGACGCACTTTTTCGCATACGTTTTCGCAAAAAACTTTTCCCTTTCACACGATAATGGCTGTTAAGCCGAAACGTCAATAAAAAACTATCTATGATAGAATAAAAAATATTTGTCAATTTTTTTGGTTTCTAAAATTTTTGTCAAAATGAAAATTGACATGACCCCAAGAGACCGCCGAATACAATTCAAAAAAACCTCTCAAATGCATTGTCAAAACAATCTTGTGCTTTCGATGGCGTATTGAGCCGAAACTATTATTCCACTAACTGGTGGAGGAGATACTTTTGAATGAGCCTCCCCAAACTCGGACATTTCAAAAATTTAGGCTAAAATGAAAAGTTGACATTGCCCAAAGAGACGCCGAATAAAAATTTCAAAAAAAACTCTCAATTCATTGTCAACAAGTCTGTGCTTTCAGATACAGTATGAGCCAAACTGTATCTCTAAACTGGTGGGGGAGATACCTTTTGACTGAGCCTCCCAAAGTGAGCAATTCAAAAATTTTACTTTTTTGTTTTAGTCCACCAAAAGCAAAATTCCGAGAAAAGGACGCTAATGCATTATGTGTGAAGCTTCTCTGGAGCCTGACACAAAAAAATAATGAAAACTGGTGAAAATTGAAGGAGAAGATACGTATTGAGTGATTTTTTAGGAGGCTTTTTAAAAGCGTAGGTGGGATTGTATCAGATTACTGTTAAATTACAAATCACCCTGAAGAGTTGTTCTTCAAGATGCAAAAGTTTTTGGGATATCAGCTTTGCTAGTTTATCCAAAAATAGCTTCGTAAAAGGTCAAAATCAGCGACCCTCCACACCCTTAAGCGGGTCTATCTGGCAGATTTGACATATTCACGGTGATATATTCTGAAAACTAAAAGCTTATGAGAAAAACCGAAAATGCTAATTTGTAGATTTATCCTTAAACTTGCGAAAAAGTACATCACAAATTATTTTTGACCATTACAGATAATTCTCTACAAAATAGGTGTATCAAAAAGTATTATACGTGAAGCTGAGATATCGACGCCCACTTCCTTAATAAAGCCACAAATATTACGTAAAACAAGTTGGTCAAATGCATCTTTTTATCCTCACTGATTTTATTAAGCCGGTGATCTGACGCAATAACGTGCAGATTTATCGTGACGAGGGTATATATTTCGAAATATACTCTCGCCTTTATCGCACTTCAAAAATTAATTTCGTGTATGAATTTATATTTCAAGGTGTCCCATCTACTCCGGGTATTATCCCACCATCGATGACTGGTCAATTTCAAGGTGCAGACTCAAATCCCTTCCAATTTCCTATCACGGACCCTTTTGCAAAAGGCCAAAGATTCAGGGAGCCCCCTAGAACTTCGACTGAACTTGACGAAGAACCTTTGAAAAATCCGTTGGAAGCAATGCCGACCTTTCAACGAAGAACTACTCAAACTAGGTTAGTTATGATGATTTTTTCATAATTTATAATCTTGGAAATTCGTAATGCATCTTGCACAATGAATACTTCACTAGAGTATTGTAGCTCTATAATGAATGAATATCCATTATGATTCCCCGGTTAACTTTTTTTCCTATTCTGTTTAAGGGGAATTTAGGCTCAAACAAACACATTTCAAAATTTTATCCTTATAGTTTTTTTCTAAAAATAAAGATAATTTAAAATAAGCTGGTGGTATTTTTAACCCAATACAGCGTTAGGAAAGTACTTTTTAATCATTTTGAAAATATCTCGTCTTATTTTTAAGCATTTTAATCAACATTTATGGATTTTCAGGAATTAGAAGTACAGTTTTGGAAGAGAAAAAATCATCGAAATTTTTGTTTCGATAGTAACAGCTCTTCACGAACTCACTAGCTTTTGATTTATACAGGTTTGAAATGTGCTACTAAAAACCCTTAGAGAAATAGGCTTTTGCGCAAGACCCTCAAAATCAGCTCAAAAAAAGCTTTTTTGGCTATTCTGGAGCAAAATTTTGAAAACGATAGTAACAAACCTGCGTACGTATTTTGTGGTTAATAAAAGCTACAAAATTTTTTTTACCTTCAAAACTTACGGAGAAATAGGCTTTTTGCGACAAAAAAATGACTCTATTTTGAAGCTCTTTCCTGATTGGTCGAGCAATCAGTGATCTTTAATTATGATTCTGGATGTGAGATGTTTGTTCAAATATCACATTAAATTTAACTAAAAATATTTCGTATGAAAAAAGTTGAAATTTCTTGATTTTTGGAAATTTAAAACACGATTTAGAGAAAAAACGAGTCAGAAATTTAGACAAACACTAACTTGATGTTTCTGCGATGACTCTTCAGCTGCACATTTATCATAGGGTTTCGAATGCCTGTGGACTTTTAATCCACGAGGATACATTTTGATTGAGGGACCCCTACAACAAGGGTAAAATACTGTTTTTTGGTGATACTGAGAGCAAATTCAAGAATTTAAAAAAAAAACTCAACTTGGTGTGTTTGCATCACTTCTGTCCGGTTATTTGATCATAAATCATTGTGTGAACCCTAAAACTCAGGGAGGAGTATACATTCTTGAAAAAATAATTCGTTATTTTTGTAAGCACGTTTTTGATTTGGACGAGCCATCCGTCACTTTTGATTTATTTTCAATATGGCAAGAATTTTGTTCAATTATCAAGGAGAAAGTAATGTTGGTCCGATCCGAATTTGTTATTTTCGCTACAAATTAGTCATTGAAAACCCCATTTTTGCCTTAAAATGCGACGACAACCCCCTTAAGAAAAATTGGACCCAGGGATCATAATCGATATATCTTAGGCTTTTTATAAAGAAAATATATCCTTTTCCAACCAAAGTGCCTCTCTGTAGTAAATATGGTGTCCACACCGCTTACATTTTGGCTTTGGGAAACGACTCATCTGATTGAGTTCTTAGATAGGTCAAAATGACCAAACATATCTAGAAACAAAAAATTGGTGCGAATTAACCCTTTTTTCTCAAAAAATATTTGAGATTTATTATAAGTTTTGGAAAAAATAGTCGAATTCGGACCATTTTTTAAATTTTTCTCTGAACTTGTGTTAATTTTGAGCTATCTCAGATAACCTATCGGAGGAGTCGTTTCTGAAAGCCGGAATGTAAACGTTGTGGACACTCTTTTTACTACTGAGAGGCACTGTGATTGAAAAATGATATTTACCGTAAGGTAACTAACGAATTCTCTAGCAGCGCGCTTTTATCCGTTCCGCCAACTCATCAGCAAAAAGAAGTAACTTTTAATCACTCTGGACTTATAATGAAAAACCATTCGATAAGTTCAGATGATGACATGGGGTAAAAAATATCGAAGTGATTATCATATATTTTTTAAATATGAATAACTTATTTTATTATTAAGTTTGTACAGATTATAATGAGAGTGGTTGCTCAAACGTTTTCTCTGGTTTTTGAGTTGCAAAATTATGTTCAAATTGTAGCCCTTGAAAAATATTATTTTCAGTACAAAACAAATATTAAAAGTTGTTGGCTAGTGCTTAAAAATGAAAAAACTTTTTGAAATTTCTTATGTTTTAAAAACGGTTTTTCATTTTCAAGCTGACAATTTATAAAAACATTTTTTGTACCGAACATAATATTTTTTAAGGGCTACAATTTGAACATCATTAAATTATGTTTAACAAAAAAAGTGTTGCCGTTCCTACCTTAGTGTGACAGCAAAAACAAATTGGATCATGCTTTTTCACCAGATATATTTAAAATCTGGGAAGAGTGTCCACTTTCAGTAAATAAAGCAAAATTTTACTATCATTTACTTAAAAAGGCTCTCTTAGTACGGTTCCCTTCCCAGATTTCAGAGGCTTCACTTGTATTTCACAATTAGATACAAAAGTTTGGTTATTGAGAGCAACCACCTCCTAAACTAGATACATTTCTTGATTTTTCATAAAATTTTCGATGAGAAAATTGGTGGTAGAATTAACCCTCGGTTGACACCCAGTCTTTGACTGACTCAACTAGACAGCGTTTTCGATTTAATTTTGCACAGTTGAATTAATCCACAGTTTAGCTTTTAATGGTAATGGCCCATTAGTGATGGGTTACAACCTAAATCTTAAATATATTTCATTGGTGAGATAAAAACCGGCTATACTGTTAAGCGGCCCTAAACACCTTATAATTTGGTATTTTCCATCATTTTATAGGGAATTTTGTAATATTTATTTCATTATAAGAACAGGCTTGCTGACTTCTCACTTAGTGCCAATTGACACCGTTTGAGTGCACCGGTTAAAGACACATGATGAAATTTACATACAGTGAAAAGAATCGGCAGTATAAGCTCAACTATCTTACAAATATACAGTGCAATCAGCTTTGCACGCACCATTAATAGCTAAACGATCTACCGCGTCAGTTTTTAGTGGCGCCGAGACTTAGGGTCGATTCGAAACCTCGGTTGTAGACAAATCACTTTTTGTCTCGACGCTACTTGAAACTCACGCGGTAATTGGTATTTTTAATAAATAATTATAGAATTATTATTAATTATAAATTATACATGTAGATGATTGATTTAACTTTACTAATCAGTCATCGTCAAGCCAGTTATATCCTTTTCCCAATCAAAGTTAATCTTAAGGGGGTTCCCAACGGTATGAAAGGTGTTTTTGAAGGTCTTTTACAGAGAAACGGTGATAGCTACAAACTTCTATCTAGTATGGCTGTAATGATCGAAACCTCGGCTGCAAATCATACGACTTTTAGAGTTTTACTAAATGGCATTTAACCAGTAAACCGAATTGAAAACCGGTAATTTCAAATTTAAAAAAATGTTCAGCACCTTCAAAAAAAGCGAAGAAAAGTTGAAAATTCTTGAGATGACGGAAAGCTGAAGTGGCGAACTACTCTAAGGTCGAATTTTTAAGTTTTGTTTTTCGAACTCTAGAATTTTCTCAAAAACTTAGATTTTGACAAGTGTCGCCATAATATATTCAGCGCCTTGAATTTTAATTCAATTTTTTTTTGCATTTTTATGTCTCGAACAAATCGTGTAAGTTAACTGGTGTGGAAGCAAAATTTTTAAAAATCAGTCTCGTTTTCATTCTAGAGGCGCGCAACTTTCAAATTTTGAAAAAAATGGTCAAAATTATTAAAAATTAGGGTCATCTTTAGGTTGATTTTTTGGTTGTTTAAAGAATAATTAAGTTTCGGTTTTTGTCAATTATTGAATCAACAAAAAATTCTGATTCATTGCGAGAAAAAACAAATAATTTGTTTGTTCAAAACAAAGAGAAATATCAGATAGAGTCCCCGCGCGCCCTAGTTAGTGTTGGATTTTGCGAAAAGTTCAGGTGAAAAAATTATTGAACCGTTGATTAANTTACACTTTTTAATTTTCTTATTCTCTATGAAGTCAACTTTCACCACTTCAGTATTTCAAAGATATATCGGCCCCCGAGCATTATTTTATATAATCAAATATTCACTAAGCTACCCCTCTAAAAAAAAAATTTTTGAGCCTACCAGACGCAATTTGCCCATATTGATGAATTTTTGTTTATCATACATTGAGCTATACTGTAATTTTATTCCGTACTACCAGACGTATTTTTTCATTAATTCTTGTCTTAATTTAACTTTACACAAAATTGATTTAGGTTAGACTATTTTGGAAAAAAATCATCGATTCAATTTCTAGTAACGGGCTACCAGTATACGGCATTAATAATCATTTTCAATATCTGTGACTTAAAAATCATGGGATAAATAGGCTTTCCCAAGCTCTTAAAAATCAGACTAAAAATCGTTTTCTTTTGTTTCATACCATTATTCAATTTTCAACATATAACTAACTGGTGTGTGTTTTGTGGTCTAAAATGAATAAAAATTTACCCCCAAACTCGACACAGAAATAGCTTTTGTCTACAACTTGACTCTTCTCTTGACGCCGTTCCCTGGACACTAACTTCAATACCTCATTATTAGTAGATGTGGAATTTAGTTTAAGTTATCTCCAGCAAACATCTGCTCTACGATTGATGAAATATCACTAGTTTAATCAAATTTGTGTTTTCTCATACGAACTTAAATTTTCGTAATTTTTCTGGTTTTTCTTAACAGAAAAAAAACTGGGCTTGAAATGTTTTGCAACTTTCAGACAATTGAAAAAATGAAAAAAATGAATTTTTTCAAAACTTTTTCGATTTATATTCATTTTTTCAAATTTCTAAACGCCTGCAAAAAATTCACGAATCTTTTTTTTCCAATTCCGAAAAATTACTTGGGAGTAAAAAACTCAATTCCTCAAAAAAAATGTATATTACACCATCTATCGGATATATTGCCAAAAATGTGATAATCACAAGCTATTTGTTAAACAAACAACATTTTGACCTAATACGGCCATCCCTTTTTTTCATTTCAGTTTTTTTTTTTATCAAAGAATCATGTTTGACGGCCTGAAAATGACGAAATTTCCTAAAATTTTATTTTTTTCTCAAAATTATTAATTAATTCATAATGGCTTGACCCAAACATACCCGACAGAGTTGTAAAATAATAATTACCTAAGAGACTAAATCGCGAGATATATTTTGTCACTGAGTCCAAAAATTCTTTCTAATTTTTATTTTTTTCTCTGAATTATTAACTCTTCAAAGTTCGAAGTAATTACCATATTCTTATAAGGTTACATATGGATTGAATATAGTTATAGGTCATTCTGCTCATAGTTTCATTATGTAGTTTGACTTTTAGGAATAGTTATTTCAACTATCAATTATGGATGGTTCCCGCTTTAATATATCCATATAATTATCAATAAGAAATTGAACATTATTTTTATCACATTTTAGAATATTTTGAGGGGTAATGATTCTGATTAAAAAATGTTCAATATACTTTACTAGCAATTTATAAGCTCCGTATTGGACTTTTTACTGCGTCATTGTTCTATTCGCTAATAGTATTAATTCAGTCAGATACCATTCCAAAGCCCAAGTCGAAATCAAATTTATGTACGTCTTATTCTTAAAGACAATTTTTAATTTTCGATATTTGGAATCGTAACTCGACTCCTTTTCTGCGAAACATTCTCTGTATTTTTCGATTTTGACGTGTAATTGAAAACATTCATTGCGTTATCTGAAACATTAATAACTTATTAGATCAGGACGTGGCAAATCAATGTTATTTGTTTTTATAAAAATTCATTTCTTTATATGCATATTTTAAAAGCGACTACGTGATCTTAGGCAAGGGAAAATTCTTTTTAAAATCTTTTTATATTTTCTAAGAATGAAATTTGGTCGAAGAATAATTGAAATCAAGGCATGAAATCATGATCATTAAGATCTTGTGCTAAAAATCGAGTTCCATTTACTCAAAGTCGATGACACTTTTATCGTACATGTCCCTTCTTATTTGTTTAGAGTCCCGCATAGGGGAATTTTTGAATCGCTTTTATTAAGGTTTAAAAAATCGCTCCTTTTAATAGTTTGGAAGAAGATGATATCGAAATGCTGAAACCTTCGAACCTTTTATTGTTCTTAAAATAGATAAATTGCGCAATTTTGAAAGATTTATACCTCAGAATATGAATTTTGAGTCTTTCAAGGGTTGTTTTCCCAAGAAAGATATTCTAGTCCTGTTAGATAATTTCAGAATAAAAAACCCTCAGTCTTGGAACTTTTTCTATTTTTTGTTAATAGAGATTTAAGATATCATTCAATTATCAAAAGCTAAGAAGCCTCGAAAAAGGTGTTGTACCCCAATTAAGTCATTAATTGAGAAAAATTGAAAGCCTGGCAACAATCCGAGAAGTCCCGGCGGACAAGCCAATTCGGAACGTGATTTATAATTTTTTGAAAATAAATATTCATAAAGTATTCTTCAATAAGCGATACTTCGATTACTGCTACTAATGGTTAAAATAGATTAGTCAATTTAGGAATTGGCCGGTCAACCGTTGTGTTTTTATAAAAACGTTGGTTGTTGGATTGGAAAAGTTTATTTGTCTTGGAAAGGAACTACGGTATCTTTAACTCGTTGATATAAATTTATAATGTTAGGAATATTGGTTAAATTTGATACTCGAATCAAAATAAATCAGCTATAATACACTCAGTCTGTGCGAAAGCGTTTCTAGTCCCCCCCTCTGGCAAAAACGACCTAGCAGGTTATCATCGAAGAACTTTTTTTCATGGTGTACGCAATAAACAAATTAAGCCTCAACATTTTCTGTCGTTTTTCAACTCCACCGTACCGGGTAATCAGCAAAAACACCGGGTATTTGCGTTTGAAAGAAAACACAATCTGAATACATACAAATATACGTAGCGGGGGTAAATTTTACGAAAAATTCCATTATCTATTGTTTGACATCCGACACACCATGGTGGATTAAAGTAAAGACACTTTTGATTCTCGGCATGATTCTCAAACTCTTATACTAGTGGGAATGAAATTTTCACGAGAATCTTTTGGCAGTATTCATTTTTGATCATCCAACCACCTGTGGCAGTAAAGAGACACTTGTTTATTCTCGCACTGGATTATTCATAGATACCTGCACTTACTATATGGGTAATTTTCACGAAATTTTTCTTCTTATTACATCACACCACTGGTGGATAAGGACACTTTGATTCTCTGCACTGAATATTTCATGGAAGCTGCGGTCATGAATTATATGGTAAATTTTCACGTAGAATTTTTAATCAACTTGTTCATCTTGTAGTAATGTGAGATAAATATGCAGAAAAAAAATTGATAAATGAATCATAAGATGCTTCTCAGTAATGAATCACTATAAGTCACCTGTTTTAGTTTTGTAATGCTTTTTGTGTGTCATCGATGTTATTCGCCTATACGTTTCTCACCATTGTCATATTTAAATACTACAATTACAAAAAATTTAATTCAACGTGTATCTATTTTAATCACTGTTCGAGCGCATATCTGCTGTTTTGTCTGTACAGTCTCGCAATTTTTGGCGCCAAATTTTTCGTTTGTTTCAGCGAAATAATAGTCACAGGAGCATATCTATATACATTTTTTCTTTCTCGATTAGTCGCAGTTTTCGTCATGAAAGTTGAAATAGGCGACTTTCTACACCCACTTATGTTTCAATTTGGGAAACCTGGGTAACAAGATAAACGGCTTTATCGAAATATTTTTCAATGTATTCTGTTTAGAATACTTAATAGGACAGGAAAAACAAGAAAATAATGCACTTATCAGAATTCTTCTATAGTAGATTAAAAAAAAATATAAAAAATAATGCTTATACCTCATTAAACTTTATAGGCTCTTCTATTTATAGCTAAAAATATTTTAGCATTTTGGAAAAAGTTACATCATTTGAAGATATTAATTATGTCTATTGTTTCTGGTCAAAAATGTCTGTTTAAGCTAGGACAGGAAACGGTTTTACCTATCCTTTAAGTCATTCTCACATCTGAAACGGACCTTCCATTCCATTTGCCAAACTTTAACTATTGCTCAATAACACTTGGTACAATTTTCGGGATTGATCCTTTTTTACCCAATACCAAATCATCTTATATCATCTCACAAATAAAATGATTCCTGGCATCTAATATTTTTTGAATTGTGAAATCGTCGGCTTAAAAATACTTGAAAAGTATTCATACAATGTTTCGCTCTGAATCGAGTTCATGTACCAAAAATTCATCCCTATCGAAAATCAACATAAAATCAATACATTTTAAAATAAGTGTTTCATGCCATATACCAAAAAAAACTTTCGCCACACAGTGCGGATGTCAAAACATAATACATGCCAAATATTATCCGTGGGGAAATTACCATATTATTAAGTGCAGGTCTCTATGATAATCCAGTGGAAATCAAAATCTTCTTTGACTCACAGTGGTTTTGAGATGATCAAAATAATTTTACTGCCAAATTTTCTCGTAAATTTACATCGAATAGTTAGATATGTGCAGCTCTAGTGATAAGTCCAGTGCCGAGAATCAAAATGTGGGCTTATACTCACCATTCCTCCGATGTCAAAAATATGCCAAAATATTTTCTCGCGTGAAAATTTACCCATTTAGTATAAGTGCAGTCTCTATTACTAATCCAGTGTCGAGATCAAAAACATGCTCTTTACACTCCACAGTGTAGTGGATGTCAAAAATAAGAATGCCAAATAAATATTTTTCGGTTAAAATTTACCCACCATCCAGATATATTTGTTTTCATAACTGTGTCAGTTCTCTTCAAACCGCAAATTACCGGTGTTTTTTGCTGATTATTGGTAAACCGGTGGAGTCTGAAAACCGACAAAAAAATTTTGAGGTTAAATTTTTTTTGGCTACACCAAGCAAAAACCGTTTCTTGATACCTGCTACGGTTTTTGCTCCAGAGGGGGGGGGCACCTAAAAAAATAGTTAACTCATCTTCCCTTTCGAACATTTATTTGGAGATTGATGATATCAAGTTTTCAAAAGGTTGTTTCTAGTTGATTTTTTATTGGAATTTCAAACTTATATATTTATTTTCGTTGGACATTGTCGAGGCTAATTTTAAGAACTCTACAAGTAATGAAATGTTAATGGTTGTATAAATCAAAGTTTGTTTGTTTTAAAAAATTATGTACCAAATTTCGGTGTAGGAAACTTAAAGAGAATTTTGTTTTTACATTTTTGTCGAAATTGTTCATCTATAGGAAAACTATATATCAAACGGATGTTTGTAAAAAAAAGTTGATTTTGAGGAGATTTTTTATCTTGAAAACTGTTTGGGAAAGGTTTTGAATGATTTTATTTTTTAAGGGAGGTTCAAAGTGCAGATATACAGGGTGTAAGGTTTTCCCTTCTTTTTTCCAAACTGGTTACACTTGATTTCCGCCGTTTTGATTGGTTGAATCTGAGAAAACTCTTCTGACAACCAATCAAAACGACGGAAATCAAGTGTAACCAGTTTGGAAAAAAGAAGGTAAAAACCTTCCACCCTGTACTTATTTTTCAAATTTTTCTGATGTCAATATTTTAAAAGGGAAGTGACAATAGAGAATTACCCTTTTTTGTTATTTTTAGGATTATAATGATGAAATTATTTGAAAATTATTAGTTTTTGTGATCATTTTTGCCTATAAACAGAGTAAGAACCATTTTTTGAATATTTATTTTAAAATTTTTATGATTGTTTTTTTATGGTTAGTATTTTTATGGTCGTTTCTGAAGGTTAGTTTCTTGAAATTTAAAAAAATTAAATTTTGAACATTTTATTGTGTAAATTAAGAAAAATTAGTTTTAGGTTTTTAGCATTGTGTAAAAATTTCAAGATATTTAGATTTTGAACAATTCCTTGTTGATTATAACTTTTGTTGGGTTTTTATTTAAAGATGAACTTTCGAAGTGAGTTAAGTTTTGAGCTTTTTTTGGCAAATTTTAGAACCTTTTTATGAAGAAATTTTTTCAATATTTTTAAGAGAGGGTGACGGTCGTGAAAATACCCTTTTTTNACTTGTGCGACAATTGGCTATCGAAAACCCCTTAAAATGCGACGACCACCCCCTTAAGACACTAAAGTGATTGTCTTATTGATTACGCCTCAGTGATTACGCACCAATAAACTTTGGCGCTCCCAATATCAAGCACCCTTGCCTTATTTTCAAGATTCAGTTTGGTTGGAAAAAATATAAGCCTCTGGCTTTGATTGGCTTGACGCAAACAAATAATTTTTCATACAACATCTTCATTGGAAAATAGTTGATAATTTTTCCATTTCCTAGAGAATTTCTAATATAAAAGTGACAAAATTGACAATTCTATTCTATTCAGCTCAGCCCAGGTCCCGTACCAAAAAGAATCTGTGGCTACAATGGGTTGGAAGGCCATTAAAGCTACGATTTCAGGTGTTTCGATAATGAAACAGCTAGTCCCCCACGTAGAAACTGTGGAAGGGGCGCCCGATTCCGTATTCGAATCAAATATAGACCCGACAGATCCAGGTGAGTTTGTTGATATAAGAAGTTTACCATCTCAACCAAATAAAGGTCTTTTTATGCCAAAACTACCTGATAAAATCGACGAAGAAACTGGTATCAAAGAACCAGTAGATGAATTGCCCGAAGTTGAAATTCCATTTGTCGAACCGGTCAAAATCGAACCAAAAGTTAAACCACAAGTGCAGCGATCCGTGTCTATTTCGGCCGCTGAGCCAATGAGGCCCCTGGGCCCAGAACAGCAGCAAACCGGCCCTGGGCCGCGAAATCAAATTCATCGAATGATGTCTCAAGTTTTCAACCGACAAGATAAGCGATATCCCGGTCTGGGTTTTGTTCAAAGATGCATGGGTAGAGCGAGAAAATCGAGGGTTGACTCTCAAGTAAAATTACAATTGGATAACTGGCAAGATCATAGGCCATTTTTTACCTGGTGGGTTTCTTCAGTGCAAGTTATGGTTTTACTGGTTGCAATTTTGCGATTTCAAATTGCCCCCTTTGGCCTTGAAGACCACAAGGTCAAAACCCAAGTGCAGCACCGCTTTTCAGAAAAAACAATTTATTTAACACAGCAGCGAAACTTCTATTTTGGGCCAGAAACAGACAAATTAATTCGCCTAGGGGCAAAATATGCGCCTTGTATGCGAAAAGATAAGAAAATTTTTGAAATAATCGAATGCGAATGGGCGAAAGAAGAACGAACTGCCTGCTGCAAATACGGAGAGTATTGCCTGCAGGCTTCTGAGGACCAATGTAAAAATGTGTTTTACAATTTTTTAACCTACGAAAAATATAATACAGATTATCCAAGCGATACTCGTTATAAAGGCTGGAAATCTGGATCTGTCTGTGGCCTAGATCCTAACTATTGTGATGAACAACATTTAGACACTTCTATGATTAAGGGAGGTTTACCATTTTCATCGATAATTGTTTCGTCGATTATTTTTTTAATAATAATTTTTTCTTACACATTTTTTTGTAACTTCAAAATTGCATAAAAACAATAAAATAATTTCCTCCAAAATTTTTTTTGGCACTAGAAAAATATCCAATTTTTTTTGTGATCAACCGTATGATAAGTGTGTTAGAAATTGGGTTATGCAAACTCATGTCGAGTGTACAATATAAACTTTTGTGTACACAAAAAAGAACCTTATCTTAAAAGAATTATTATCAAAAGAGAATGAGGGTTAGGTAAAAATTAGGTACAATACTGCTATTTTATTCCAAATTGTGTGTGGGCGGCACATAATTATCCATTTGGCTTGAGACACATAATTATCACTATGCAGAATGACACATAATTGCTCGCCCGATCTGGCTTTCCATATCAGTATTGTAAAAAACGGTTTGTTGAGATATAATTTTTTGCAAATGTGTGTGTTCTCGATGAAAAAACAAGTCGATGAAAATGGTATACCTCGATTAAGGATAGATCCGTTCTTGAAACTTGGAATACTGGCGCTGAAAATATAACGAGGTGGCCAATGTGTACACTCAATGAAACAGAAACCAAACAGATTGGTATTGATCAGGGTAATGTCCCACCCTGGATAACCTGCACCACAATTGCAAGACCTTGTTGTATAGGCACAGAAGGAAAATGCGAAATTGTGTCCAACGAATATTGTGACGTAATGTTGGGCGAATTTCATCCTCAAGCAGCTCTTTGTTCACAGGTATTTTTTTATATGGATTGAACAATTTTCCAAAAAAATGGATAGTTCTATAAGCCTATCTAAGATAGGCTATCTTTTTAAAAAGTTTTCATTAATTTTATAACTCGGGTACTCAGCATTTCAAAACAAGCCCGTACACACTGATTTCATAACAATTATATTAAAATCTCTCTACATGTCACGAAGTTATCTCTCAGCGTTACTTTTTGGTCACGCGTGACCAAAGTCCGTTTTTTCTTTATTATTTAACTTTAATTCTAGATAATATTTAAGGTAACGCTACGAGTTATGATTTGACTCATTTTAAAGCCCAATTTTTGTGTGACGTTCTCTGACGTAGCTAGAAATATGTAATTTTTCTCTAAAACTATTTATTAAAATAACTTTTGAATAATTTAATGTAATATAATTTATTATATTTTGGAAATCGAACTTCCCCAGCTGCTGGGCCCAGTTGTTTGAATAAAAAATAGACCATGAAGGACGTGGATAAATGTGTACAAAAGGAAACAATAAAAACAATTAAAGTGGTTTATCACGTAACCTGGAAACACTGTATTATATCAAGAACAATTATGGTTAAATATGTCCTTCATGGTCTAGGGGTTAGGATTCCGCATTTTCACTGCGGCGGGCCCGGTTCGATTCCCGGTGAGGGAGAATATTTTTTGAAGTTTATTTTGGAATTATTGCATAAAAATAATATTCATGACATTTTAGTATGGTAACCGTCCTAGGGTTGTTTGGGACATTAATTTATCAATTAACAAATTGTATTTTCAACGTTTCGGTTTATTCCATTTTCATGAGCTGGACATGAATGAGATACTGATTGAAACAGAACTTTTTTTTGTCATTTGTTTGTATGAAAAAACTCAACGAATATGAAAAAATTCATCTCCCACCAAAAGCTGGACCTCATCGCCGCACAAAAGTTAGAGACGAATTTTTTATGGACCATTTTAAAATACTACAAAAAAAACTTTAAAACCTACGCCACCTTTGTTAAAGCGAGGCGTATTTCATCCGAATACACCGACCCTACGCTAATGAGCAAAATTAAACATAAAAGTTTGTACTATTTTAAATGTGGGCCAAAAATTAAACTTTCTCTGCCCACACAAAATTTATTCAACTCTAGACTTTGAAATCTTTGAAGTCTTGAAACGCTCTAACTTTATTTCCTTTAAAAAACTTGATAATGCATCCTGCGAAACGTTGTTTAGAATAAAGATATAAATTTGTTTGTATCTCATTTATTTCTCACTCTTGAAAATGACATAAACCGAAACGTTGGAAATACAATTTTTCAATTTACAAATTATACAAAGTAGATTAGAGTTGAATTATCATTGAATACAATATTTATAGGTTGATTGTCTCCGCGATTCTTGTGGTATGATTCCATTTTTGGATCCATGGGTGCCTAATCAGTTTTACCGACTTTATCTTTCTCTATTTCTCCATGCTGGAATCCTACATCTTTGCTTGACTCTATTTTTCCAGGTAGATTTTTCAAATTTCAATATAAAAAAATTTACAAAATTATTCAGATGGTTGTTCTCCGAGATCTTGAAAAATTAGCAGGTTGGTGGCGAATTGGAGTGATTTATATTTTATCTGGAATCATTGGGAATTTAGCATCTGCTATTTTTGTGCCATACAAGCCTGATGTAGGTCCAAGTGGCGCTCAGTATGGACTGATCGCATGTCTCTTTGTAGAATTTATTCAGAGTTGGCAACTTTTGGATCAACCATGGGAATGTGTTTTTAATACTAGTTTAAAAAGTAATAAAAAAAAATCTATGAGAAAATTAAGGGGGTCGTTGAAGCAAATTTGAATTTTTCAAACATCTTTGTACCCTAGGTAGGACAAAATGAAAAAAGTTCAACTGACATTGTTCATATTTTTGTGGACGAATGGTCTGTAGAGCTTCTAGAAATATCCAAAAGCCGAAGAAAGAAAAGTTATGTTTTCCTTCCTCTGGTAATACATTTTTCTGATTTTTTGAGAATAATCTTTATTTAATTCTTTGAATTTTTTCTCGAGACAGAATTTTGAGTATTTGCGTAGGTAGTGCTAAATTGCAAAATCGTATTTTTTGAAGTGATATTTTGATGATTTAGTACAACGAAAACATCCGCAATTATCGATTTTCTTGAGCCGGTATTATAAAGTAGTAGATTCTAGGTTTGAAAAAATAAATTACACTAAATGTTTTACTGGATGCCACCATATTGTATGCTTTTACTTGCAACAACAACCCNAAATTTTTGGTAATTTTTTACGATTTTTTGAGTTTATATAACCAAAAAAGCCACGTTGAGTTCAAAAATCATAAAATCAGACCTCTAGCTCCTGTAGTTCAAAAGATACGACTTGCCTATAGAACCTATATACTCAAAATAAGCTTGTTTCAAATTTTATGAAAAAAATTCCAGAATGTTAAATTTTTTCAAATGTTTTTATATAATTAAACAATCTACGTGGAGATCAAAAATTCTAAAATCCAGTCAAAATTATTTTCAGTACAAACGATATGAGCTGCCTATAGAACCCCCTTAAATGAGGGGTTGTATAGGATGGAAAGGCTTTTTCAAGGGCTCATAACTTTTTATTCCTTTATACCAATCTTATGCAAATTTTCAGAATGGTAGTTCGTAATCTCTGGAAGAAATTTCTCATATTATTTTTTTCATACCATGTTCGACCAACCGGTAAATTAAGTTAACCGCGAGCAGAATTTTTTTTTAAGTCGTTTTTTTCACCTAATTTCAAAAGAATTTGATTTTTTCACAGAACATGTATATTTGACATACAACAAAACTGGTAGTGTTGTTTTTTTGACTTCAACCCTGAAAGTGCTTCAGAAATAACGAAAAGTGCCGTTTTTGGTCATTTTTGCCACTAAAAGTCGTATATTGTTTCATTGTATTTAAGAATCCATTTTTATACGAACTGAACATTTTCGAGGCAATTCAGAAGAAACTGGTAGTGTCCGAATTTTTAATTTCAGGCCCTAACTCCCAGGATCACATTTTAAAATTATTTTTTGAGCTCAAGGTCATCGTATCAAATTTTTAAAAGTATCAAACGAATCGCAACTATCATGTTTCTGGAAACGGGATTATAAACTATGGCCAAATTATTTACCGTTCTCGCGCAAGAGAAAAAACATTTTCTCATTTCAGACACTTCAATATTTTTTTGGAAATTTTTTTTTTAATTTTATATTACTAAACAGGCCACGTTGAGATCACAAATCGTGAAATAAAGTTGACAGCACTTCTAGTTCAAAAGATATTGACTGCCTATACAACCCCCTCAAGGAGGCCATAAATGAATTCATCGTTTATTTTTGTCACATGCAAAAGACCGTTTGTCGGTATATTGTCTAGTGATTCCCGCCGAAATCCCAGTGGCCCCATTCAAAAAAGTGACCTAAGCGAAACGTTGCAAAAAATAAATAATTCTATGAGTCACTTGGAAATTGACCCACTGTTGTACATCTTAAAAAATTGACACTTCGAAATTTACTCTTGCAAAGTCCATGGTGACAAAATCAACTTATCATTAA
>SCLH01001790.1:4526-20091 GCA_004367855.1 Oikopleura vanhoeffeni
TTTCGTGTTAAACTGTGTTGGTCACATATTTTACGACCATTTAAAAGAACTTAAAATTCCGTTCTCATTTTTTGTATTCTTATCCATCAAAGCCCAAAAATGGCCTCAAGTTCACCGGCTAAAATGACATTTGGTCAAATTCCTATTCACAGAAAATTTGTCATCACGAGCAGATTCTAGAAATGTTTCTGAAATTTTTATATCTTCCTAAATTTTCAAGTGCTTTTGTTATTTTTCAATAGTGTGAAATTATATTCAATTTAATGATTCAGTCAATTTATTAGTACAATTAAATAAATATTGTCTGTTTGATCAGTACTTTTCTTTTGAGTTACCACTCCTGCTGTTTTCGAGTTAACATGTTCGAAGTTATAAAATATTAGTCCAAGGACACGACCATGGTACCATGGTGGCAGGACATTTNCGGGGCATTGTTTGCCCCGGAAGTTTTGCGGGGCAAAACAATTTGAAATTTGAGTTAAATTGTTTGCCCCGGAAATTTACGAAAAAAGCTGTTTTTTTGAAATTTTCCGGGGCAAATATAATTTGTTTGTTTTGTCCCGCAAATTTCACTAAAAAATGGGTTTTTGGACGTTTTTCCGGGGCAATTATTTTTTTTAACTTTTGGTTGGAAAATGAGCTAATTTGTGAATAAAACAATTTATTGTGTTGAAACAGTACAGAAATACAGTAGAAGCATATCCCTTTAACACCTTTTTGATGATTTGAGAGATGTAGGTTGGGGGAGCCAATCCTAACACTCCTGAGACCCCTTCTAGCCACTCATGAGGCCGCTTTCTCTTCTTTTCAGCCTACATCTCTCAAATCATCCAAAAGGTGTTAAAGGGATATATTTATAATAAAAGTNACATGACTAATGTGATATGACCTTAACTTTTGATTTGGAATTTTAGTGACTCAAGTTCAAAGTCTCGAAAATTTTTGGGCAATCAAAAAATCGCCTAAATTCTTTTCAAGATAAGCTTGTTTTATCGGTGGCAGGACATTTGCGGGGCATTGTTTGCCCCGGAAGTTTTGCGGGGCAAAACAATTTGAAATTTAAGTAAAATTGTTTGCCCCGGAAATTTACGAAAAAAAGCTGTTTTTTTTGAAAATTTCCGGGACAAATATAATTTGTTTGTTATTGCCCCGCAAATTTCACTAAAAAGTGGGTTTTTGGATGATTTTCCGGGGCAATCATTTTTTTTACTTTTCGTTGGAAAATGAGCCAATGTATGAATATTGTAAAGGGGTTTGCGAGATATATTATTATATTTTTAATAGAAAAACTACATTTTTTATTAAGCTTTCGATTTTTTCATAATTTATGAATAAAAAAATTAATTGTGTTGAAACAGTACAGAAATACAGTAGAACCATATATTTATTATAAAAGTTTTTGAAATTTATTTTTAGTGATCAAAAATGTCAAAATTTTGTTTATAATATCGATTACACCAGTTTTCGCAATTTTTTTATTCGCGCGTAGTCGGAAAGAATTATCAATTATCGACAAAATTTTATTGAATTTATCTTTTGAATATTGTTTATGGTAAATGCCTTTTCCAAGTAGGGTATTTAAACGTGATAATGCATCGATATTTTTTAAAAGAAAATAATTTTTGATACAAAAAACTACATCAATAGCTATTTTACCAGGAAATTTTATTCTTTTGTGTAGTATAATCCGATTTCGCCTCTCAAGTCTGTTACTAGTAGAGTCAATAAATTTGAAATCTCTATTTGCCAGCAAATATTCTGACCATGACAAAAACTCTCCTTCGCGATCCCAACGTTTTANAAAATTTCTTGAATCACCTCATTTTCAGTTGAATTTTAAACAAATTTTAAATCGGTCACAACCGGTCACGTGTAAAAAGCAGGGCTCATTATGCTTTCATCTATCAAATAATTCTTTTGGTTTTATAAACAAATAAAATACGGCCTCACGATGAGAGCAGTTTAGATTATTAACTTCGGTCGTAAATTTTAAGGGGGTAGTGGTTCTTACTTTTTTGCTTTTATTATATCATAAAATTACACTTGATAAATTGTTATTTATTTTTATTTTATTACGAACGTTTTCGATAATCTACCGCGTGAGTTTCAAGCGGTGTTGAAACAAAAAGACGAACGTTAAAACGGGCTTACGCTAGAATAAAATTATTCATCCGATTTTCTAGAGATGTCGGATTTAGTACAACGTTCCATCTTTAGTTTCAACGCCACTTGAAACTCAGGCGTTACATGTATATAATTTTCAGGTAAATTGTTTTACCATTTCATTTTAATAAATTGTATATCGAAGATTATGCTTATGCCTGGAATTTGGACAAAGAATAGGCATTAGCATAGGCATTTGTCCAAATTCCAGGCACAAGTATTATCTTCGATATATGTTTTAAAAGCACAAAACAGCCAAAATAGACAAAAACGAAATTTTCGATTTTCGAACCAATCATATTTTGAGACACTCTTTTGGCAATGGTTCCCGGTAAACTACACATTTAATCAAGTCAGTTGTTCACATGAGAAAACCAAAAATTGTGTTCTAATTTTGGCCCGAGGGTCAATTTTTAATATCTTTTTTAGTACAGTAGATAACCTACGAGTAACTTTTATCGGATAGGTTCAAAAATAACCAAAAAGAGATTTCCGTATTGAACTTTTAACTAATGGTATAAGCAACCATATGCAAATGAAATTCAGTATATCAAACCTTTAAACAAAATATCATATCTTGTCAACCTTTGCATAAGTGTGATCATTTCATATTCAACTGTAAACAGTCAGTTTTTGTAAATCCCTATCTTCTCTAGCCTCAGACACAGTTTGTCCATTAACTTGTCACGATCATATTTGCTGCTTGAAATGGTCTTCATAGCTTCGTAAATCAATGTTGCAGGTTCCAATAAACACATATTTTACCAAACGCTAGTTGAAATGAAATTCCCAAGCTCCATGTGAGTCTTAGAAGAGGTTCGATAACACAGCTTAATTTTTTTTTATAAATTGATTAGCTTTAGTCAGTGATCGGGGGCTCTAAAATGAACTACCAATCAAAGCAATATACAAAATTTTGGCGTATTTTCGATTGTTTCAAGTATTTTTATCCAAAATATACTTAAAAGATTTTATAATTTGACCATAAGCCGCGTGTGAGCACAGAAAAAAAAGTTCCGCCAAGGCAGCAAAGCCTTATAAAGGCTTTTTTCAAGCGCGTATTACAGAAACCCCAAGGTAGTTGAGTTTAATTTTTTTTTGCATAAGGAAGTTTAAACGATATATTTTTGCATCCACATTTGATATTCTAGAATTATTGATTTTAGTTCTAGAAAATTTAATGATAAGAACAAGGTACAGAATATCACGTGATACAAGCTCACGGTGGTGTTCACAAATTATTTTGCTATTGAAATCGATGCACAAGGATCTGACTATGTCATTGTTTTTCTGATGTATCTATATATAATCAATCAAAATTATTTTAAATAGGTCTAAAATTTTGATGAAAAAATCACAATGTTCATAAAAATCGTTATTTTCACCTAAAAGCAAAGATTAGTACACTTCTGATATATTTTATGGGTCGATATACTAATCAAGTGACTCGTGGACAATATTAATTGCTCGAATTATTTTTTTTATAATTAAAATATTTTCGTGAAATACTTAAAATTGAAAATTTTGAAATATACTTCTGAAAAAATATCTGTTCTCTGTATACCAATTAATCTTTGTTTTGAGTGTCAACTATGGACAAAACAATTTCCTTAAAACTGGCTAATTTCAAATTTTAATTGACGCAATAGTTCGAATTTAATTGCTTTAGAAGTAAAAGATTGGAAAAAAATCTTAAAAAATCAACCCTCCGTAATATTTGAACAAAATTTCCAAGAAAAAAAAGTTATGTTTTTGATATCCTTGAAAAATTCTTCATAATGAATTCGAACGAGACAATTCTACGATGTTTTTTTTTGCATTTTTTAAATGATTTTAAATATGCAAAAGCCTCTATGTAGGCTTTGTGCTCACACGGGTTAAGATAAATTTTTGAAAATGCTCCGAGTTGTTCGAATTTCGAAAATAAATGTTTTCAATTTCTTTTGCGTCATCCTGAAGCATTGCAGATATTGTTAAAATCCCTGCCGTATGATTTTTTTCCTGCAAATAATTGATCAATTTTAGTTTTGTGGCAAAATATCAAAGCCTTAAAATCTGGGAGTTCCCTCCCATGTTCTAGATTTATTAGTAAAACAGTTAAATATTTTTTAGTATGATTTTCTTCGTATGATTTTCCATGTCTTTATACAGCACATATCGTGGGAAAGTTTTTGAACTTTTAATGAAACATTTTCATATGGTTAAAAGTATACTGAAAAATGACGCGTTTTATAAAATTTTGTTATGTACAAAAATGGAGTCAAAAGAGCCGGGATCTATATCAGATTTAAGGGTCGCATGCAAGAATCGGATCTTTGGAAAATTTGGAAAAAAATCCGATTCCTGATAACATGAACAAGGCTGTTAATTAAGGGGCTCATTTCATTTTTAATGTCACAAAGTTAATCTAGGCCAATTAATCTGTGACTCAAAAAGATGGCTAAAAATGCAGAAAAAAAAATTTTGCTGGATAAAAAATTCAAAAATTTAACATTTTATAAATCAAATTATTTTTACTTTTGCACTACGTAAAAATAAAAACATTTGATTTACGTCCGATTTTGCGCAAAATCGAAAGCGCAGGTTTAGAGTAGCCGAAATTTTATTAAAATTTAAAAATTTTCTGAATAATTCGATGAAAATCGAAAAGTTTCAAATAAATTTAAAAAATTTTAAAAACTCGGGAAACAATTAACTGATGGCTTTAAAATGGAAAATGAAAATTGTTTTTTTCTAAACCTTTGCAAAATTAGAGAACAATTGAAAAATACACTTTTCAAAAACAAGGGGATATGCCAGATCGAACTTCATATAGGAATCCGTGTGGGCGTGAAAAGCGTAGGCGAAATAATATTTAAAAATAAATGCTAGACCCAGACTCTTGACCAAAAGTATGTACAGTACGCGGCGTGTGACGAAATGAACTATTGATTTCGATAATGTTTCAGTATAACAACCAGATCACAATTTTTGTAATGACAGAAAACTGATCACATGGCTGCTCCTTATTGTTTGATTTTGTAGAATTTCTTGTCGAAATTGTTCGTCGAACTAGAAAATTGTGGAAAATGCACCTCTAAAAAAGAGGGCTGTTGTATTTGTTTATTTGAAAAATAAAACTATAGAAGGGTTGAATAATTAAAAAATTGCGTTGATTTGTCCTAAAAAATACCCTTTAACTCCATGGCATATACATTGAAATATCATTTGCTCATTTGTTATGTGAAATTTAATTAATACGATATTTTCATTGAGTTTCAGTTGATTAAGAGTATTGGTCTGAAATTCAACCCTAAAATTTGCCGATTAAAATGATGAGCCAGGTTTTTGTACTCCCAAATTTGTTTTTGAATCTCTGTTTGATAAGCAATCAATTAAGTTAACGTTGAATTAATTTTTGATTCTCCGAAAATGGGCAAATAGAAGGCAGAAAGATGGTTACCGCTTGTTACAAGTAAATACAATTTTGAAGTTTTTGGGAGATTGGCTTCAAAACACACTTCAAAGCATTTCCGACCGAATTATTTAATTTTTAAGTT
The DNA here is from genome assembly GCA_004367855.1 of Oikopleura vanhoeffeni. NCBI lineage: Eukaryota > Metazoa > Chordata > Appendicularia > Copelata > Oikopleuridae > Oikopleura > Oikopleura vanhoeffeni. The sequence goes on from SCLH01001790.1 coordinate 10,229, forward strand.
AAACCATACATTTGTAATATGTTTAGGTTTTCATTATTGTAAATGTTATCATGAGACATTTTATTCATCTAAAAATGCAAATCTCTTAAAAAAATTATTATTTTATTGTGATAAGCATCATTTTCGAGATATTACCCATAAGTTATAAGTCATTACAAAAATAACTGAAAAATTTTCATAAAAAAATTTTTATGCTGAAAAATATCAAATTTCTATTAAAAAACCCCGTTAAAATTTTGTAAAAATTTTTATGTTGAATCATTGCAGATTTTCACATGGATTCATTGTCGATTTACTCTTTGTTACGTCCAGCTTGTTTATCCTGTCTTTCCCAATAGGATTTTGACTTCTTGATGAGATTTTCACCCATTGAATGAAGTTTAGCTCGGCGTGCGATCAAATTATTATATCTGGAACTCAAGTTTTCGTGCTCGAGAGGTGATACGGTGCATTCGAGAATGTGATAATCGATAATTTGGCGAAATTTTCGCATAATGTGTGTCATCCAGTGTGTCAAGGAGGATCGGGCTCCTTTTTTGGATCGTTTAGCATCGGCTTCGGAGACCTGAAATTAAATATAGGAGTGTTCTCAAATTTGAGTCTTCCATAGACATTAAGCAGCATGTATAAACACGCCATTTCTCGTGAGTTTTAACGTAGGCTATATTCCTTTTCCCAACCTAAGTCTATCTTAAAAATGTATACTATCTCTATAGCAGGCTTCCAAAAGGGATGCATCCCCCTCCGGATAAAACGGGATAAAAGGGGGATGGCACTTTCCATCCCTTTCCCTCTATGGCTCTGGATTTTCCATCTCTATCCCATCCCTATCCCTATCCCCCTCTATCCCCCTCGGTTTATCCCTTCTATCCCTATCCCTTTTGGAAGCCTGCTCTATAGCGTTAATGTTGTCTTAGTGATTGTCTTGAGTATGGCTATAAGCAAGGATGCTTGATATTGGGACCGCCAAAGTTGATCGGTGTGTAATCATCGGTACGCAATCACTACGACAGTCACTCAGACAACATTAGTGGGATTCGAACACGCGCTATAGAGATAGTAAGCATTTTTAAGATGGACTTAGGTTNAAACAACAAAACGTAAGGTCGATTTTTTCAAATGCCTATCGTTTGTCTGGAGTTTTAAATATGTTTAAATGAAAAATATCAAATGTGTAGAATTAAAAAAATTCACCGAACGCAATCAAGTTTAAAACGAAAAAAGTAGATTTGAGAAATTTAATTTTTTGATATGACGTGCTTCATGACGGACTCGAAGTAATTTGTAGAAAAACCTCAAACGCCCACGAAATTACGGCGATGTTGGCACTGGTAGGATTTTCGGCAATATTCACTAATTTTAGGATATTGGGCCGGTCGTATACGGCCTCCTCTTGTATAGAATTTTCGAAACGGTTCTTACAAATGTCTACCAAAAACTTCGGCTTAAGGTTCTTTTTTGAAGAAAAGATACAGTACTGAAAAGGCAAAAAACCTGATTTATGGTGTTCTGGCGGTCATCCGGAAAAATATTAAATTGCTAGAGGGCGCCAAAACGCTCAATTTCATAAATTTTTGATAAAATAAAGATTTAACAATTTATGCTTTTATGAACCATATCCTTTTACTAATGGAACTCCATCTCAAAAACGTCAACTATCTCGTTAGGCTATAGCGCGTGTTTGTTGGGGGGATACCATAGACAAATGTTTGAGAAGTCCGGGAGTAGAACCCAGGTAACGGGATCTAGATCAAGTTGCGCTAACCACTACGCCAACTGCGCATATAACTGACGAGAATATGTTGATTATGCCGCGAAATCTTTCGCGCCAACATATTCGAATCCCACTTATGTTGTCTTGGTGATTGTCTTCAGTATCATTATCGGCAAGGAGGCTTGATATTGAGACCGCTTAATTTGATCGGTGTGTAATCACTGTAGCAATCACTATGACAATCACTTTGACAACATCAGTGTGATTCGAACTTGCGCTATAAAGGTAGTGAACGTTTTTGAGATGGAGTTCCGTCGGTGAAACGATATATGATGTATGCTAGTTTCAAAAACTTTTTAACGCCTTGTGTGTCATCTACTGTAATTAATAGGACACTGATAATGTCCCAGAAAAAATAAAAGATAATTATTAAAGGGTGAATTGTATGATCCTTATTGTGATAAACATGTTTTCGATTAAGTATTTTCGCGCCCTCTACCGACATAGCCTATTTTTGAATGACGCCCTGAAGAGATCTCTTGAATTATTGTGAAAAATTGCAGGAGGGTGGCAGAAATAATGAGATCATTTTTGCAGTATAAATTAAACTGTATAATTTTGAATACTTAGTTTACCTTTTTATGAAATTCTTGCATCAAAGTTCTACGGAATGCAGTAATGTCGAGTTCCAATAGTGTCTAAAAATTTGAAAAATGAATTATCGTGAAATGGAAAATTTTTATCTGATGAAAAATATTCATATTTTTCATGATACATACAGGTCTGGAGTCGTCGTTGCCCTTCTTGCTGTCCTTCTTAGCGTATTTGATAGCGTCTTTGACGAATCGTCGTGATCGGGCATCGTCATCAACAGGTTGGACAAGAAGCTGAAATGAAAATTAAGAAAGGCTCGTTTTTAGATTTTTTTAAATTTCGAAAAAATGTAAGTTTTTAATATTTGTTTTATATAGTAAAACTGATTATATTTAAATAGCTTTCGATTTATTATAATCATTCTCGATACAGTTTTGTTGGAACGCGAAATATTTCGCAGAAATTGAATATAAGATATTTTACATAGTGGGTCTCGAAATTGGGTGATTAAATTTGTGATCATTTGAAATTCCAAAGCAATATTTGAATATATTTTTTTGTTTTAAATGGTTATTGATCATCAACCCTTGAACTAGTTAAAGTCGCATATTTTATAAATTAATTTTTCTCAAATGTTAATGCAGTCATTTGAAAATTAATAAAAGACCCATTAACAACAAATTATATATCACATTTTGCTTGCGAAGATATTTGAAGCCATCAATATCTATTTGAGCTGTATAAGATTTTAAGACCCTTTAATTATGAATTTGTGTTCAGTGAACTTTGCGGACTGCTAAGTGCTCAGAGTGATTTTAACAATATCCTTAATAAAAATAATGTTATGCTTAAATATTTACGACTATGATTAATCTTTTAACTTTACGATTTCCGAGTCGGGAATCTTGAAGCAAAATAACGTTTGCATATTGTTCATTAGATATGGGTAACAAAGTTCAGAGAGGCATTCAACACAGTAATTGGTATCATGGTAAGAGGTTGATAAAGTTTTAAGTTCCTTAATTTCTCAAAATAATTTTAAAAGTGATTTATTTTATTTTAAAAATTATTTTGAAAATGATTTATTTTATTTTTGAAAATAATTTTGACATTTATTAATTTTTTTCTCAAAATTATTTTAATAATAATGTTTTTCTGAAGATCATTTCGAAATTTTTTAATTTAATTTTAAGGAATCATTTTGAAATGGATTTATATCATTTCTGAAAATAATTTTATAACTTAAGGGGGTAGCGGTCGCACTCTTTTTAGGGTACTTTGGGGTGTAAANGATTATTTTATTAAATTTCGAACTTTGTTTATTCATAATAATAAAGGTATATCTTGTAAGAAAATATTATTTAATTTTATTGTTCAAGACCAAAAAGAAATTGAAGTTCAAGACTATTTTTAATGATTCACGATGCACGGTTCTTTTTTTCGGTGCGAATAGAACATAAAGTTCCTATGATATATGTATAATGTAGAGGACGGTTTTTAAGCTTTCGAAAAAAAGATTTTTTGCGCGAGCGCGATTTTTTTAATTCTCTGTCGCTGATTGAGGACTTTTGAAGCACATTGGGTTTAATCCGTTGCGAGAAACAGATTCTTGCAGGTTTCTAGAGCATTTGGTAAGAAAAAATTTTGAAACATTGAAAATTATTGTGACTCTTCAAATCGGCGAGTGCATATGGATCACCCCTCTCAGAGTAAGACTCCTAAATATTTGAAAAATGCGAATTTGAGCATTTGATTGGTTGATCTTTTCTTAATCTGACCAATGGGAAATCGCTTTTTCAAATATTTAGAGATTTGTACTCTGATGGCGGGTATCCTATATCTGTTCTTGTTTTATTTGGTGAAAACATAACACAAAAATGCGTGACGAGTTATTAACTGTTAATGTTTATTAAATCGTCAAAAAAGCACTCATTTACTAAGCACTACCACAGAAAGCGGGCAATAAATACGAATGAAGCAGAATAAGTTGACTCATCTTCATTAAGGTGTATCAAAAATTACGTAACAATCACGCATTTCTTGCCCAAATAGTTTCTCATCACAATAGACAGAAATTAGAACTCGGGCCATCGCGTATCGATGAGCCATACGATTGTCTCTGTGTTTTTTTATCAAACCAACCCTCAATTGTTTCGTTACTGATTTCAAAATGGGAATTGACTGCAATGGACATGTTTTAAATTGACATTATTTTATAATAATCATCCTTATATTTTCTTCTTATTGTTGAATTCGTCTTCCTTTTGCACCATTCTCGATCACATTTCCATATAAATTGACTGAGGTCTTCTACAAAAATTCCAAGATTATTAGAAGCTTCATTTTAATGCTGGGTAAATACACGAATAAACTTCTATGTCTGACTGTACTTGAGTTTATTGCATATTGGCAAGACATCGTTTCACTCTTTTTTTATAGAGATGTCTATACAAAGTCATGTATCATATCTGTGGTTTTAATAGTCCAAAAAGTTGTACGATTTTCCTTTGATTTCTCACGACTTATATATGTACAAATAATCCAAAATATAAGCTTTTTTCTCACGGAATATATACTTTATTAGCTTATGTTTCGATAAAATTAAGTGAATCGAAAGTACTAACCAATTTATTTGTTTTTGAGTACAAAAAATGGTATAAATCATATGATACAAATTTTGTTAATTATCAAAATATCTCGTCTCGAATTATTTTCAAAAAGTGTGTAACATATCATATGTTATATCCAGTCTAAATAAGAGTACTTAAATATTATACTTTTTACTGTAATTTGTTAAGATGAGAGGAGATATATCATTTTGTGGTATCATTAAACATAAATCGTAGCTTTCGATGTTTATTGGATCGTTTCCGAAAACATAATAAATTTAGAATACTATCATGATCAATTAATTGGATAGTATTAACAACATCTGAACCCCTATCTTATGATTGAATGTATCGGGTTCAATATTTTCATTTTGAATAACTTATAGTTTATTTATGAAACTTATGATTATACATTAACAGTATCGCTGTTTAACTGTGTTGAATGACCGACCAAAAAAAATTACTGGTGAAGGAATTGTACAACGCTCTATACTGTTTTTTAACAAGCAAATAAAATTTCATAAATCTCTTTTGTTTGTTCAGAATTTAACGGTTAAATTTGAAGGTAATGGAATAGTGAGTGTATCAACAGCAATTAAATACAGTCAACAGTTAATATCATTTTTTTATAAAAAAATGTGTGTAATATTAGATGCCTTTGTTTCACAATTGTCAAGTAACAATGTTAAAATATCAAGAGTTTTTTCGAGTTTTAGTAAATTTTTGGTATTTCGAAAACCATATAACTTCAAGGTAAACCATAAAAAATATGGAAAGAATTTTTTTTTCTGAAATTATGTTCGTGAGGTCTCATAAACATAAAGCAATGAAGTTAAGACTTGCATCAGTTAGACACACTTGACCCATCAACAAACCTTGTTAAAACGCTTCGAAACTCATTTAACCTCAGCAATTCATCATATATTGATCATATTTTGATATGTAGCAAGAATCTAGAAGCATAAAAGGTTTTTGCAAATTAAATGTAGAGTTTCGATATAGTTGACATTATATACCTACTGTCTTTCAATAAAGTGTTTAACAGTTTGAAATTTTAAACTGCTTTAAAGTTCAATTGGATAATTCACTTCACTCAAAACTGAATTTATTTAGATGAAGAGTAAATATTTCCAACCATGTTTTCAAAAAATTTAGTTAAATTAAATAAAGCAGAAAATAAACAAGAAACTGTATTTTTGGTAAATAATTATTATTATGTTTCTAGAAATGTTTATAATTCCCTAAATTTTGAAAAAAGTTTTTTTTTTTTTTTTTAACTTTGGAAACTTTATTTATAAAATTTGGCAATAATATCAAAAGATTTTCACAGAAAGGACAGGTTTTCGAGGAAGTTAGTATTTCAATTTTTTATATCAATTTATCGCAGTTGTTGTGATACATAATTGATTTGAGACTCTGTATTATTGTTAGATGAATGAAATATAAAATCCCATGGCGAATTAATAGTAAGCATGTGATCTTGGAATTGATATAAAGCTCACTATCCACGTCATAATTGCCACTAACAACTCCACAGCTCTTCTTTTTCTTTATAATAATTTGACAGCTAAATGTTAAAAATGTAAAGGTTAACTACCAATAAATTAGCCATTTAGAGTTTTTTATAATGATACATTTTTTCTGTAAGATACTTATAAAATAGTAGAACAGATTTATGTTACCTTAGATCGTTTGTGAAGCCAAAAACGTCTGGCACAAATAACGAGTATATAAGCATAAAAATTTGTGATTCATTTGGTTTGTTGATTACTCAAATATCATTCTGGAAGTAGTTGAGATTATTGATAAGGGATCATGCGGATGATATCATTGCAGCAATTCTTGATATTTGATATGCATATATGTGATATTTATCATGTAATTTTATATTTAACTAATAATATAACTACTAGTTTCGCTTTATTGCATCTTCAGGTTTTTTAAAATACAGTAAAGAAATAAAACCTTCAATAAATTGAATTTGTCAAATCTCAGAAAATTCCTGCGCACACTTTTTTGAGTAAATAATAATTAAATTACTTTTTTAAAAAAATTTTATATGCGATTTTTAGAAAGAGCAAAAGCGCTTATGATTATCTGTCAATTTAGAACCGGTTTTTGAGTTTGCGTATGTAGTAAGCTCAGAGTCCAGGTCATAAAACGCTTGAAGCGCTGTTTGCTATAATTTGAGATTTGAATTTTGAATTGCTTCGGAAAAAATCCATTTTAAGAGTGTAAACTTGGTGAGGTTCAAAGTATGGATTTTGTCCCGCTTAAAATTGTCTTAATTTGGACTTGAATGTTTGGACTTGAGATTTGGACTGAATTCGGACTTGAATGGAACTTGAAGTTGGACTTGAATTGGACTTGATAATTGGACTTGAATTGGGGACCTAATTTTAATTCTACATTATTTTCTCTTGTCATGTTATACTCATATATTACATGCAATACAAATATAAAATCATGTGCTATCATATAATGAAATTTAATATCAGCCTGTTACCTAAAATAATTTGTATCAATTCACAATCAAAAATTATTTAATGTTCATTTTTGCTGTTTTTGAAAAATCACAAAGTTATTTGATTATTAAAAAACATAAAATTAAAAATTAATTTAAAAATTAAAATTAACTTTAAGGGCGGTAGCGTCGCAAATAGTACTTTATTACTCCACTTTACCAGAATACTAACTGCTTCGAAACTTTCGGAGAATAGCCATTTGAGATCTATCCTTAATCTACAGAATAAATGATCAGAAATAATTTTTGGCCGATCCTGGTGACCACCATGCCAGCGAATTCTAGAACACCTAAGTAATTTTTTTATAAAACCCAGCTGAGGTTTTGACACTCTCATTTGAGAACGAACAAATATCAAAAAAAAATTTTTGCATCCAACTGACAATAAAAAACTCCAAAACAAATTCCTTGATTTCGCACGGATGTCCTGTTATAGCCGGAAATTGACCGGTAAAACTTTAAAAACTCAATTCTGAGAACATCGCACATCTTCGAAGCCAATTTTTTAGCATCTGCCAAACTGGTCGTCGGAAATTTTTTGCAAGAATCTTTTGTCAATGAAGCCGCCAAAGGGTCAAATTTCAGCTTTTTGTATCTCTCAAATGAGGACCTGTGAGCTGAAATATACTTACCCGGATAGTTTTCAAAAGAAAATGTTTTGGCAATAACATTTTTGACATATTACACCTTCAAGGGGTCGGACTGCGCCAACTCTATTCTTCAAGAAAAAATGAAGAAAAATTATGCATTAGCCAGGATTCGAACTCTAACGAATCACCGCAGACTCCAAAATTAACATACAACCAAGGAAGTATCAACTGCTGAAATCCTCATATATAATAATGGCCCATTCAACGTGTCAGATGACAAAAAAAATATCGCCAAACAAATTCGAACCAAAAAGTTGTTATAAATTCCAAAAAATTAGTTTCGAAAGAATGTTGTGTTCTCAGAATCGACTTTTTAAAATTCTTACCGGTCAATTTCAGGTATAACCGGACATCGTCGGAAAATCAAAAAACATTCAGTCTGGAGTTTTAATTGTCTGTTGGATGCAAAAATCGTTTGTGGAATATCTTGTTCCGTTCTCAAGTGGAGTGTCAAAACCTCAGCTGGGTGTTCTAAAAAAAGTTACCAATCAAAATTCAAAACTATCTTCTCCTAGAGCTCCATACGATTTCACTCAAACTTGGAATAACCACGAAACACTTATGGTTGTAATATGATGGTGGATTTAAATTTCAACTAGTTTTTCTAAAACTGCGAAAAAACCGCCTAATTTCAAGATTTTAGCTATTCAAAATCTATCTCCTCCTAGGTTACATTTCAGAAGCAGTATAATTTGGAAAGATGGAGGAAATATTTTTTGTATTATGATGGTGCAGAATTTGATAATTTTTTTTTTGAATCTAGAAAATCGCATTTTACGTAAACGAAGTGAAAACTCGGAAAATGAAAGTCGTCGATTCAGTCGACAGTACCACCAAATAAACTTGAGTTTCACGATCAAAAAATCTGCTTACAGCTTTTTGATATCTTGAGTTTTTCTGGTCGAAAAGGGTTTCAAATGTTTTCCACAAAAAATTACTCAGAAAAATCTGAAAAATTAAAATTTCGAACTTTTTTGGGATTTTTTTTTTGAAATAAGTTTATGCTTTCTGAGTGTTCCCTAGCAATTTCGTGCTACCTTACACCCCAAAGTACCGCTAAAAAGAGTGCGACGAGAAACATATTTTTCCATCTTTTCCCAAATTTATACTGCATTTTGAAATGTAACCTAGGAGAAGATAGATTTTGAATTGCGAAAATCTTGAAATAAGGCGGTTTTTTGCAGTTCTAGAAAAAACTAGTTGGATATTAAAAAAATTCCACCATCATATTACAACCATAAGTGTTTCCGTGGTTTATACCAAGTTTAAGTGAAATCGTATGCAAGCTCTAGGAGAAGATAGAATTTGAAAATTTGGTTAGGAGCTCTAGAACTCGCCGCATGGTGGTCACCAGGGTCGACCAAAAACTATTCTGATAAATTATTATTGTAGATTAAGCATAGATCTACCAAATGGCTATTCTCAAAAGTTTCGAAGTAGTTTAGTATTCTGGTAAAGTGGAGTACAAAAGTACATTTTTGCGACCGCTACCCCCTTAAGGGGTTGTGGGTGTGAATGAAACAAGCGATGAAGAAAATTTCCCTATTTTTCTTGAATTCAGCTGGCAGAAACAAATAACGAAAATTGGTTCTAATCAACCAATCATATTTTCTTTTCGTCATCCGTAGGCGACAACGCAAGACAAATCAACAAATGAAATAAACACCACATGTACTGAGAAATAATGTCAGCAAAACTTATTTTACTTATGAAAACAAACAGAGAATAATTTTTTTAAAGATTTTCTGGGTAATGTATGGCAACATTTCATA
>SCLH01001790.1:20102-31534 GCA_004367855.1 Oikopleura vanhoeffeni
TTGAAAAACTATCCGGGTAAGTATATTTTCAGCTTCACAGGTCCCCTCATTTGAGAGATACAAAAAGCTGAAATTTGACCCTTTGGCGGCTTCATATGACAAAAAGATTCTTGCCAAAAAATTTCCGACGACCAGTTGTGCCAGATGCTAAAAAATTGGCTTCGAAGAATGTGCGATGTTCTCAGAATTGAGTTTTCAAGTTTTACCGGTCAATTTCCGGTATAACAGGACATCCGTCGGAAAATCAAGGAATTTGGTTTTGGAGTTTTTTATTGTCAGTTGGATGCAAAAATCCTTTTTGAATATCTTGTTCCGTTCTCAAATGAGAGTGTCAAAACCTCAGCTGGGTGTTATAAAAAAAAGTTACCTTAGGTGTTCTAGAATTCGCTGCATGGTGGTCACCAGGATCGGCCAAAAATTATTCTGATCAATTTATTCTGTAGATTAAGGATAGATCTACCAAATGGCTATTCTCGAAAGTTTCGAAGCAGTTAAGTATTCTGGTAAAGAGGAGTACAAAAGTACTATTTTGCGACCGCTACCCCCTTAAGTTAATTTTAATTTTTAAATTAATTTTTAAATTTATGTTTTTTAATAATCAAAATTACTTTGTGATTTTTCAAAAAACAGCAAAAATGAACCACTAAATATTTTTGATTGTGAATTGATCAAATTATTTTAGGTTAACAGGCTGATATTAAATTTCATTATATGATAGCACATGATTTTATATCTTGTATTGCATGTAATAATATGATATAACATGACAATTTACGATAGCACATAATATCACATGATATAATATAAAATTACATGATAAAATATCAATGATATGATATCAATAATATCAAGAATGCTGCAATGATATCAATCCGCATGATCCTGTATCAATAATCTCAATACTTCCAGAATGATATTTGAGTTAAATAACAAACAAATGAATTCAAATTTTATTTTATATCGTTATTTTGGTGCAGAAGTTTTGGTTCACAACGATCTAAGAAACATAAATCTGTTTTACATATTTCATAAAGTATGCTACAGAAAAAATAGTATCATGATAAAAAATCTAATTGGCATATTTATTGGTTAGTTAACCTTTACATTTTGAACATTTAGCTGTCAATTTATTAATAAAGAATAAAAAGGAAGCTGTGAGTTGTTAGTTGCAATTATGACGTGGGATGTGAGCTTTTTATCATTCCAAGATCACATGATTAACTAGTAATGTCGCCATGGGAATTTTTTTGATATGTCATTAATCTCAACAAAATTAATTACATGGAGTACTCAGTAAGATGCGAAAACTATTTATCACCCACAATTGACTTGCGATAAATTAATATAAAAAATTTGGAATACTAACTTCCTCAAAACCTGTCCTTCTGTGAAAATCTTTTAATTCATTATTATGACCAATAAAAGTTCAAGTTAAAAGAAAAAAAAAACTTTCAATTAGGATTATAGAACATTTTCTAGAAACATAATAATAATTTATTTACAAAAAATAAGTTTCTTGTTTATTTTCTCAGGCTTATTTATTTAACTAAATTTTTTTGAAAACATGGTTGGAAATATTTACTCTTCATCAAATAAATTCAGTTTTGAGTGGTAAATTATCAATGAAACTTTAAAGCAGTTAAAATTTAACTGTTAAACACTTTATTTGAAAGACAGTAGGTAATAATGTCAACTATATCGAACTCAATTAATTGCAAAAACCTTTTACTGCTTCTAGATTCTGCTACAATAATCAGATGTATGATGAATTGCTGAGGTTAATGAGTTTCGAAGCGAGTTTTAACAAGGTTTTGAGGTGGTCAATGTGTGTCTAACTGATGCAAGTCGTTTGAACTTCTGCTTATGTTTATGAGAACCTCAACGAACATAATTTTAGAAAATAAAAAATTCTTTCCATATTTTTTATGGTTTACCTTGAAGTTTTATGGTTTTCGAAATACCAAAAAATTTACTAAAATCGAAAAACTTCTTGATTTTAACATTTGATACTTGACAATTGTGAAACAAAGCATTCTAATATTACACACATTTTTTTATAAAAAAATGATATTAACTGTTGACTGTATTTAATGTGTTTGATACACATCACTATTTCCATTTACCTTCAAATTTAACCGTTAAATTTGAACAACAAAAAAGGGATTTATGAAATTTTATGTGGCTTTTTAAGAAAAAATATAGGGTTGTACAAATTCCTTCACCAGTAATTTTTTGGTCGGTATTAACATCAGTAAAACAGCGATTACTGTAATTATAATTCATATTTATCAATAAATAAACTTATAAGTTATTAACAATGAAAAATTTGAACCACGATACATGTCAATCATAAGATACAGAATGTTGTTAATTATCCCAATTAATTGATCATGATATAATTCATAATTTATTATGTTTCGGAAACGATCCAATAAATCGAAAGCTAAACCGATTTTATGGTTTAATGATACCACAAAAATGATATATCACCGTCTCAATTTTAACAAAATTAAGTAAAGTTATATATTTAAGTACTCTTATTTAGACTGGATAATAACATATGATATGTTACACACTTTTTGAAATAATTGAGACGAAGATATTTTGATAATTAACAAAATTTTGTATCATATGATTTATACCATTTTTTGTACTCAAAAACAATAAAATTGGTTGTACTTTCGATTCACTTAATTATTATCGAAACATAGTTAAAAAGTATATATACCGTGAGAAAAAAGCCTTTATTTTGGATTATTTGTACAGTATAAAGTCGTGAGAAATCAAAGAAAATCGTAAACTTTTTGGACTATTAAAACCGACAGATATGTACATGACTTTTGGTATAGACATCTCTAATAAAAAAAAAGATGAAACGATGTCTGCCAGATAGTTGCAATAAAACTTCAGTAAGTAAGAATAGTAAGTTTATTCAGTGTATTTACTCAGCATAAAAATGAGCTTTCTAAATAATCTTGGAATTTTTGTAGAAGACCTCAAGTCAAATTTATATGGAAATGTGTCGAGAATGGTGTCAAAAGGAACGAAATTCAAAAATAAGAAAAAAAGTAAGGATGGGATTAATTTAAAATATGTCCAATTTAAAACATTGTCCATTGCAGTCAAATCACGATTTTTGAAATCAGGTAACGAACCAATTTAGTGGTGGTTTGATACAAAAAACGACAGAGACATCGGTAGTGGCTCATCGATGACGATGCCCGAGTTCATAATTTCTTCTATTGTGATGAGGAACTATTTTGGGGCAAGAAATGCGTGATGTTACGTAATTTTTGATAACACTCTAATGAAGATGATAACTTATTCTGCTTCATTCGTATTTAATTTGCCCGCTTCTGTGCGTAGGTGCTTAGTAAATGAGTGTTTTTTGACTGAATTTAATAACATTAACAGTTAAGTAATCGTCACGCATTTTGTGTTAATGGTTTTCACCAGAATAAAAACCAAGAACAGATATATGGATTACCCGCCATCAGAGTACAAATTCTAAATATTTGAAAAAGCCGATTTCATTGGTCAGATTAAGAAAAGATCAACCAATCAAATGCTCAAATTTCGCATTTTTCAAATATTTAGGAGTTGTACTCTGAGGCGGGTGATCCATATGCACTCGCGATTTTGAAAGGTCAAAATAATTTTCAAATTTTCAAATTTTTTCTTACCAAAATGCTTAGAAACTTGCAAGGAATTTGTTTCTCGCAACGGTTAAACCCAAATGTGCCTCAAACAGGTCCTCCAATCAGCGACCAGAGAATTAAAAAAATCGGCTCGGGCAAAAATTTTTTTTTCGAAAGTTAAAAACCGTCCTCCTAATTTCATACTAATTCATCATAGGAACTTTGATGTTTCCTATTCGCCCTAAAAAAAGAACCGTGCATCGTAATCGATAAAAATTAGTCTGAACTTCAATTTCTTTGGTTTGAACAATAAAATTAAATAATTATTTTCTTACAAGATAATAACTGTTATTATTATTGAATAACAAAGTTCGAAATTTAAGAAATATCATTTTTAGTTCTAGAAAATAGTATTAAAAAAAGAGTTCAGTGTATCATGCTCATAGAATCGACAAGGAATAATTATTTAATTGATGAAAATGGGTTTCAGCAATTTGACAGTTTTATTCGATTTTTTATTATGTTGGTAATCAAAAATTCGAAATTGCGTAGGCGTAAAGAAGAAACCCACGCAAAATTTTCGCAAGAACCCAAAAATTGCACACTTCGATTTAGAAATTTCCTAATCGTCCATTTTTTTTGGCAAATTCAGCTACACACAAATATATTGTTCTGATGCATTTGAATAAAAATAGGCACGGAAAATTGAAAACGTCCGATTCACATTTTTTCGATCATTTTTAAATGTATTCATAAAATTTAAATAAAAATTATGTTTATTTTTCTCGATTTTTAAATAAAATTCCCAGAAAAAAGGTATAGTTGCAAGACAAGTATTTCCATTTCGAGGCAATTGCAGTAAGAAAATGTAAAAGATTTTACTATATTTAATCACGACTATCAATCTCATTTAACCGTCACTCCGCAGTAAAAATATAATTTGCTTTGATGTTGTCTCGTTTTTGAGAATCAGCGTAAATTTTTTACAAGTTTATCACCCTGTAACTTCATTTTGTATCCACTATCAAGATTGACGTGGGGCCTTTCAGAACGATCACTGAAAAACAGCACTTATTAGAGAACTAAATTGATAATAATGTCAAATTTAAACCTTGGAATTTTCAAAAAAGTAGGAAAAGCTTTGCCCAAAAAGGTTTCAAGAAGAAAAAGCGAGCAGCAATTTGAAATCTATGTTGAGAAAGGATATGAACGTAAGGGCTCGCTGTGGGAGGTAAATAATATGAGTGCATTTCTTTTTTATTAAAAGTCTCAAATGCCAATGCAGTAAAATGTCAAAAAGAAAAAAAAGGCCGAAAACAGCAAATGGTCAAAAAAGTTAAATTATAAAAATTTTAAACGATCACAATAGTGAAATTCGAAAAAAAAAATTGATCCGAGATATGTCTGCTTTATTGTTTCGTTGTATCGGTATTGAGACATCATAAGTTATGATTCATTACTCATTTGTTTTTCCTTTTAAAAAGGTATTTATGTAACGTTTCGGCAAAAGCAAATGGTTTTAAGCCATCATCAGAAGTTAGAGTAAAATAAAGATTGTGTCGGAAAATGCTGTGATTACTTTTCGCGAATAATGTTATTGTTTCGATAACTGAAACACAGATGCGAAATCTCAAGAACATCAAAAGGCTAATTTTAGCCTTATCCTTTTTTGCGCCGTTACCATCTACTTTTTCCAAACAGAAAAAAAGCTGAAATATGTGCCTTTGCTTTATTATCATTAATACTTAAATAATCCCAAACTAGGATATGTCAGGAACCAAGACTGCAGATTTGAAACAAATGTTCGCGATGTTTGATAAGGATAACAATGGCTCGATTACGATCGACGAAGTAAAAACATTATTCAATTCTTTGGGTTTTTATCCATCTGATGAGTGGTTAGATGAAACTATGCGATATTTAGTAAAGGTTCAAAATGCAAAAACTACATTTTTACGTCAGTGGTTGACAGGGGTCAATAATAAAATAATACGCAAAGTTAAATGCTATAAAACGCAAAATGTATAAATTTGAGATTTTGAACTTTAACATGCAAGAACAAGAGTTCTAGAGCATAAAATTCAAAAAAAAATTACCGGATTAAATAATTTAAATCAAATTTTTTAAAATGATATAAAATTTGTTTTATTGCATAAACCAGTCAAAGTATAAATTTGCTCAAGCACCTTAAAAAACTACCTAAACATACCTATGGTGGTTTTATGACTAACTTTGAGCGTGAAATTTGTGGTGTTAGTGTGTTTAAATTTTTGGCCAAATTTGTATTTTTTGACAGACGAAGATGGAAATAATTTAATTGATTTTGACGAATTTGTCGTCATGTTTGAACATCAAAAAAAAGAAGAAAATAATCATCCGAATCTAGCGCTAGAACAATCAATAGAGTAAGCACCTCAAAAATGTAAAAAAATAGCTAAAAGGAAAAGTTTTTACAAACATTATATAAATGACCTTCAAGGTTTTAAAATCGTCTTTTTGACTGCATTGGTTTGAACAACGATATAATTTTATTTTATTTTTTGAGTATTTTGGTTAGCTAAATATATGCGGAAATTTTAAATATCTTTACCAGTTTGTCCGTTTTTGTTAGTCTAATTCGAAGTTAATTCGTGGCCATTATTAATTATGGTTTTTCATTACCTAGAGAATATTTTCTTTGTAGTTGATATTTATCACACTTTGGTTAGAATGCGTACTACAACGTTAAAATCACACGTTAAAAGGAGTAGTGGCTACGCATTCTAACCAAGTGTGATAAAGGTATATCCCTTTATCACTTTTTGGTTAGAATGCGTTAGCCACAACGTTAAAATCTCACGTTAAAAGGAGTAGTGGCTACGCATTCTAACCAAAAAGTGATACAAGGATATGTGTCAGTATACTGTTTTCAGATAATATTATCTTCGAAATTTTTTCATCAGGATAGATTTTCGATACAGTTAAGCTGTGAGATTAAAATACCGTAAACGCAAATCGTGAAACGAAAACCAAATGATATTTTATTTAAATTAGATTTTTATTTCTAAGGGTATTCAATAACAGTATGAATCTAATTCTAGTGATAGCTCATAATATCAATTTGTAACAAAACTTGATTTGAGATGTTTTTTTGCATTGACGTTGAACTTTTGCTTTTTTTACAACTTGTAATGAACGGGGGATTTTTGTTCAAAGTTATACTTTGACTTGCAAAATTGTCAAACAGGACCATTTAATATAAAGCTTAGACTGAATTACCGGGTAAATCGTTTGAGATCAAAAACTCTTAAAATTTATAACTTTCCACGAACAATGATAAGCCTGAAAATTTATTTATGGTTACATGAAACTTTTGTTTAAGTTTGTAACTTGCATTTATTTTATGTCTTACAAAGATGTCTATCAAGATATATATACCAAAAAATAAGTGATAAGTAAATACACCAAAGCGATATATTTGATATGAAAAAATTCGGATCAAACAAGCACTCATTTTTTGTAGCTTTTAATTTTTATTTCTCAAAAAATGGTAGTTTGAGTAGTGGAATTTGAAGAAATTAATTGAGTTTGTTCTCTTAGTAAGTAGTAGGGCTAAGCTAGAAAGTTCCAATTCGGAATTTGCCTTAAACTTATTTGATACTAAGAATACAAAAATCGCTATATTTCGAGCACGTGACGACCGAAAGTTTTTTTTTGATATAGTTTGTTATTTGCCATGAAAAAGTTTCAGAAGAATCCACTCAGTATGTATATAAGTCGATTTTGATAGTGCACACGCTATCTATATTATTAAACGAGCGATAAATTAAAAAAAATGATTTATTTCTTTTCTCGAAATTTTCTGGAAACCAGGAATTACCGGTTAAATAAGATGAACACCAGAAAGAAAATAAAAAGTAAAAGTTCAGAAATAAATCGATTATGATGCCCAAGTTCATAAATTTGTTTCTATTCTGGTGAAGAACTATTTTGGGAGGAGTGATGATTACGAAGTCATCATTACATACTGAAAATTGTTTTCGGAAAATTTTGGATCATAACCTACCTTGCTTCATCTGTATTTTTGCCTGATAGAATGCGTAGTTGCTTAGTCAGTGAGTGGTATTTTGGCCAAATTCAATATTATCAACAGTCACGTAATCATCATGCGATTCGTGTCCCCAAATGGTTTTTCACAAGAATTTTTTTTTCAAATTAATTCGAGCATCGTTGTCGAAAACTTTATATATTCTATCATTTATTTGTTTTTAACTTTTTATTATGCTAGTATTAACTTTTAGTTTGTAGCTGTTTAGATAAAAACAAAACCGGAAGATTGAATTCGTCAGATTTAGTGAAATACCTTTCTATGACCGGTGCAGAACCGATAACTGAGACAGAAGCAAGAGAATTGATTCGAGCATGTGGAAATACAAAAGAAATATCGCTTCAAAAACTTTTAGAAGTACTTTCCGTATAAATCATTTAATTTTCATGAACATTTTTTCCCTTTCCATTTGTAATAAAGTATCTCAGCAAGAAAAAAAATACTTCATGAATTCAGATCAGAAATTCTAAAGGGTTGTATCGAAGGGGTATATAATACCGTATATCTTTTTCTCAACGGAAGTCCATCTCAAAAACGTTTACTATCTCTATAGCGCGTGTTCGAATCCCACTCATGTTGTCTTACTGATCGTCTTGAGTATGATTATAGGCAAGGATGCTTAATATTGGGACCGCTTAATTTGATCGGTGTGTAATCGCTCAAGCAATCACTAAGAAAATCACTCATAGAACATCAGTGGGATTCGAACACGCGCTATAGAGATAGTAAACGTTTTTAAGATGGAGTTCTGTTGGAAAAAGGATATTGAAGGGGCACCGAGGGCAAATAATGGATTTTTGAAAATTAGAAACTATATAAATATCCAAAATAAACATCGATTTTAATTTTTGGCTGTTATTGTGGAATCACCATGTCTTCCAAAAGCCCGAGTTCAAGAAGCGTCGAGACAAAAAGTGATCTGTTGAAACTTGAGTTGATTTGGCCAAATTGAACGCCTATAAAACAAGAAGCATGGTTTCAAATCACCTCAAGTCTCGACCCGACTTGAATTCATATTAATATTTAATTGGATCGATCCGATGTGTATTTGTACATATTAATTTAGCGGAACTCACATTTGTTTCTTTCTCGCTTTAAAACTAACTTTTGAAAATGTTTGAATATAACGAAACTAGTAAAGTTAATCTTGCCTTTTTTATTTGTACATATATTTGTAGAAAACACTTATTTACAAAATAATTATTCTCTGTTATAAGGAAAACACCTCAAAATTGTGAAAAAAACTTTGCCTGAAAATAATTTTTTCAATCATCTTAATTAAAACCATGCTGAACTTCAAAGTTTCTATGTTTCACATAAAATTACTATTTTTTGAATGATTTTAAACTGCCGAAACGTCAAGTTTTTGAAATGAAATACAAAACGTGATTAAAATTTGAATTTTATTTTATTTAACCCGGAACTCACAGCCAGAAAATTTTGAGAAGTCCAGAAATGTCCAAAAAATTTTCTTCTGAAATATAGTCGATTTACTATCTTAATTAAAATGTTAACTATTTCACACGTTGTAGTAATAATAAGAAAAACGAAGATTTGATATGACCACAAATCTGGGTGGCATACAGTAAAAACGGCTATATAAAACTGCTCACCGTCTATCGAAAAAGTCGGCCATATACACAGTGAATTATTCTATATAAGTCGGCCATGTACACAACAAGAATTTAAAAAAAAAGTCGGCCCTATACAAAGTGAGCTATGTACTTCCAACCCAGGAAAACACCAGTATAATCAGTATTAAAAAAGCTACGCATTTAATTTTTTTATTGATTCTACTAGATTTGAAAAATTTCAATACTAATTGACCATAAATAGCTGTTTCAATAAAATATTAACCAGAGTAGTTTGAAGATTCGCAATGAATTCATTTTGTTATGTCTTCTTTTGTGTCACTAAAAGCCGCATTTATTTTTAAAAGACTACGGTCTTTAAAGTTCAAAAGGATATCTGATCTAAAAAAGCTATATCTGTCAATATTTAACGATCTTCGATAATGAAAACTTACCCTGAATTTAAAAAGAATAATTTTTGGCTGTTTCAGTTAAAAATATGATCCTAGATATTTGAGTTGAAACTCACAGAGAAAGTTTAGTAACAAATTTGCAAAACTGTTCGACTCAGAAAAGTTCAAATTGATCGATTAGATTAGCTATTTTTCCAAACCCTTAAAAACCCTCAAATTTTTGGAACTCTTTAAAAACTCTCCAATTTTCAAATGACGTCTTTGATTCAAGTTTTGAATCTCATCGTTATCAAAATAGTTTTTATTTTTCTCACGCTGCCTACAAGTAGAATATCAAGACTTGTTCTTGAAAAATTGCAATTATCAAGTAATAGATTAAAAATCCAGGAAAATTGAATTTCATCCTAAAAATGTACGAAACATTGAACGATCAAAATAGCAGAATAATTTACCTACGCAATTTCTAAATTTTTAGCTAAATTCCGGCCAGTGCCAATATCGCCGAAATTCGAGGTTTTTATAAAAATTACTTGAGTCAAAAATTTGATTGAGTTTGGTGGAGTACGTAATTCTACACATTTTGGTATTCCACGTCATTTTAACCTACTTTTAGACTTCTTATTAAATTGAAAAACTTTACAAATTATTACGTCATTCCGAACGCGTGGGTTTTTATTTTTTAACGAAGAAAAAGTGCCCAATATGATATCAGCGATATCACTGATTTTTTAAAACTTTCGGCTGAAACGGAAAAAAAACTTGATATTTGTTTTCAATATTCTAAAAATTCTTGTTATGTGATTTAGGGCAAACCGATTTTCAGAAAAGAATGCTGTGAGTGCTCACGAGTGCAATAACTAATTCGAAAAATATTTAACCGATTAAGGGGGTATATCTGGCAGATTTGACATATTCACGGTGATATATTCTGAAAACGAAAAGCTTATGAGAAAAACCGAAATGCTGATTTGTAGATCTATCCTTAATCTTGCGAAAAAGTACATCACAAATTATTTTTGACCATAACACCAATAGGTACAGTATCGTAACAAGGTAAATTTTCAAAACTTCAAAATCTATCTCCTCCCAGACGGTATATCAAATTGAGCTCAAATTTTCACAGATCACGTAACGGTAGTATATAAAGTTTAAATGGAGAGCTTTTTTTGATCCAGCGACTGAACAATTATAGAAGGCCAAATAACCGACGATTTTTAACAATTTTAGACTTCAAAATCTGTCTCCTCCGTGGATATGTTTGCAAAATGGGTCAAATTTTTTATAAAGTATTCCTCAGAAAATATGCAAGAGATAATGGAGAGTTTTTTTGCAATTTCAAGCTAAAGGGAGTGGGTGTCGCTGATTTGACCCTTTCCAAAGTCATTTCCCGCCAAACTAGCGAAGGTAATATTCCAAAAACATTTGTAACTAACAGAACCAATCTTCGCGGTAATTTTGAATTAAACAGTGATCTGATACAATCCCACCTACGCCGACACCTACGCTTTTAAAAANGTAGGATTGCGCCTTAAACTGAACTAGCATACCGGTATAAGAGGGTCAAGTAAGTCATTTTGTCATTTGCGTAGCAAAGTGACTGCTCTTAATTCTAAGGTAATCTCCTGGAAGACTGTTGCCTGCAAAAACATCTTCGTTGCCTTCTAAGTAATCGTTGCCTGCTACGTCATCGCTGCCGGATAAGTCATTGCTGCCTGCAACGGTA
>SCLH01001790.1:35977-66127 GCA_004367855.1 Oikopleura vanhoeffeni
TCTGAGAAACCTGACTTCAGAAATATTTATTTTTTTTTCAAATACGTAGTACAACTCTTAAAGGGGTACTCAACGGTTTCCGACATTTTAGATTGGGGCTCAGAACAAAACGAAACAAGTTATAGAAATTCTGAGAAACCTGAAAGGAAGATCTATCCTTTTGCTTCCGACCAAAAGTAAAAACAGAGTTTTTTTAGCACCACAGCACCAAGTGGGAGGAGAGTTCTAGAACACTGATTTTGACTTCAATGTCTTTTATCTCGGAAACGGCTCAATGGAAATTGATTACACTTTATACGAATAACAATGACTACTAGGTTGACAGTTATCGGAAATGTTTAGCAAAAACTTCGATCGGACTTGTCTTAGAATAATGAAAAACTGTAAATTCATGATATTTTAGAATTTGTAGCTCAGTTTTCTCAAAAACGACTCGGTACAATTTTTATGAAATTTGGTATTATCAGAAAAAACATGTCTTCTCAATTTCTAGTGCAAAACTTTTTTTTAAACATCGCTCCTATTTGTAGAAAATTGCAGATTAATACAGCCGGAAGTCAATTTTCATGATTTCTAGAAAAAAAAATTTCATCGTATTGAGCTGTAAGTACCATCAAATTAAAGCGCATAGTCTACTGTACAAAAAATCTGCTAACGTCAGGTTGAAATTTTGATTCCTTATATTCTAGAATCAAGAAAATGTAAAAATTCCAAACTGAAACAAAATTTTCTCGAAAACTACTTGGTCGATTTTTTTTATAATTTGATATAATTCGAAAACACATGTCTTCTCAATTTCTAGTGTAAAACTTTTATTTAATTATTGCTCTTATTAATAGAAAATTGCATTTAGGTTCAGCCGGAAGTCAATTTTTGGAATTTCTAGAAATTTATTTTCATCCGATTGTACCGAAAGTAGCCCCAAATTGAAGCTACTGCAAAACTTAATTAAAATGGGCTACTCACTTTTAGTTATTTTCAGAATTTTTTATTAAAATTGAGGTTTATGTATTTTTTCTCAAAAAAATACTTAGAAAAAACTCGAAAATTTTGAGAAAAATCTTAAAAAATTTTTCTATGATAAGAGCAGAAATGCATTTTGGGTCCTTCCTGAGGCTATTTGGTGCAGTTATTATGTTCCTAACCTGAATTAAAAAACCGTTGAGTACCCCCTTAAGGAAGGTGCCAGTACTATTCAGAGCATCTGATACCTCAACCTACGCTCCTAAAATGAGTTTTAGTAGGCGTCCCTAAAAGCACTAAAAAGCCTACTCCTCATTCAGTCCTCATCACTTTGTCTTGTTGTTTGCGACTCAAGTTCCAAATATGAATGCGCATCTCCGAGCGGTAGAAAATTTTAAAATTTTTGCCTTTAGGGTCCATAACACTTATTTGGGAGCCTCGACGCAAAAGCCTAGCTCTCCTTGAAAATATATGAAATTTTTAATATTTTGATCAATCCCGCGCAAAGCTGGAATTAAGGTCACGTAGTTTCGAATTTTTTCTTCCTAAATCTCAGACGACTGTGAATTTTCTAGTTTTGGTGGAAAGTCTCTGAACTATAATTTTCTAAACTACTTTTTTGAAAAAAATATCGAAAATTCCAGAAATCCTGAGTTTAAAAACTCAGTGAAAATTCCTACAAAATACAGCAGTCAAAAAGTTTCTGAGAAATATACGAATTTCACTTTTTTGAAAAAAAAAATTCTCATACTAAACTACTTTTTTTTGAAAAAATTAACATTACAGAAACAAATCTCTATGTTTAAAAACTTCAGTGGAACAATTCTCTACAAAATGGGCCAATCAAAAAAGTTTTTCTGAGAAATCTCAAATTATCGTGCCCCAACGGTGTCAAACTTAGACCCGACCTGCAAAAGCCCTATTTTTATCTAGATTCGGCTGAAAAGTTTGGGAGCCAGCATGGAATTAAGAAAATTTTCGATTGGCTGGGATAAGAATTTTTTAAATGTTTGCACGCTGATTGGTTAGCGAGTTTCAATTTTTAATTTCCGATTTTATTGCCATTTAATAGCAATTTGGCAAAATACTAAAAGAAGATATCCCTCGCAGTGAAATTTAAAGCTTATAAAAACAAAAAAAAAATTTAAAAAAAACACAAAAATTTCCATCCAAAATGATGAAATAGACTATTTTTTTGTGACGTCATGACAACATTTGACCTATTTAAAAGACCATTGACGTCTACGCCATTGCTCAAGGCGGTTCCTTGCAAATTTCTTCCGCGCATTTCCATAAAAACAAAATTGAAAAAAAATTTTTTTACCTTAGAAAATGACCACTGAAAGATTTTTTTTTTGTAAAAAACTTTGAAATGAGTCATAAACTCGGAATTTGTGACGTAACTTAATTAACCCCTTCGGAACTTACAAGTACAATTTTGTAAAATTAAGAAAAACAAATTAAGCAACTAATACAAATAAGATCAACAGATTTTAGGGTAAATTTTACGAGAAAATTTGGTGATATTTTGATGACTCATCCTACTTCCGTTTGACCGGAAGTAGAGAATCAATCTGTATTAGACCACTTATATTAACCTGGTAGGAAATTTAGAAGTAACATTTTATGGAAAAAATTTTGGTCATTATTTGAATGACTCACACTTCCGGTTTAACCGGACGTTAAGTAATAATCTTGATTTAAGCAGTTAAATTATACTTATGAGTGAAATTTAAGGTAAATTGAAAAAAGAAAAATTTGGTCAATTTTGAAACTGACTCATCATTCCGTTGACCGAGTAAAGTAATAATCCTTAATCAAAGCACTTACATATACCTAGGAGTGAAATGTTAGTTAAGAATATTCATGAGAAAATTGTGATTATTTTGCTGACTCGTACTTCAGTTTGACCGAAGTTAAAGTAATAATCTTGATTTCAGCAGTTAATTAGTACTATGAGTGAAATCTTATGAGTTACATATAGTTATGAGTGAAAATTTAAAGGTAATTGAAAGAGAAAAATTTTGGTCATATTTTTGATGACTCAGCATTTTCCGGTTTGACCGGAGAGTAAAGTAATAATCTGTATCAACCAGTTAGATTATACCTTGGAGTGAACTTTCAGTAAACATTGGGAAAATAAAATTTTTGTGATATTTTTTTTTGATGATCAGTCACTTCCGGTTTGACCGGAAGTAAGAAAATAATCTTAATCAAAGCCAGTTTAAATTAATACTAAGGAGTGAAATTTACGGTGAAGCTGGAACGTTGAAAGTTTGGTGATATTTTCTCACAAATAATTAAAAAATCAATAATAAGCAAATATAATCAAGATTCAATATACAAAATATTCAATTTTAAGTTTTGGTTTCATTCACAGTAAAATTTGTACAGTACAACAAATGAATTTTATCGTTTGCTTGAAGACAACTCGGAGTAACATTGTAGCCTTGAATGCTCATTCGACTGTCATAGGTCCACAGAGTCTTTATTTAAATTTGGGAATTATCTCGCAATTAATGTCTTGTGAAGTGAGTAGTGAGCCGCTTCAAAGAAACCTTGGGTTAAATAAAAACCAAGACCATTTTTCCGGCCGATTTTGGGCTCATTCAACAAATTTAAAAAATAAACTCTTCCTTTATCAGGCTTGCGATAAATTTTAAATAATTTGACAACATAATTTACTTCAAATAAGAGCATTTTCCCCTATAAAAGCAGAAAGTACACTTCTGGGAAATTATTCTGGGTCGATAACAATCAGTGACTCTGTGGACAATTATAAGTGCTCGAATTAATTTTAATAATTAAAAATTTTTCGTGAAATACTTAAAATTGAAAAGTTTGAAATATCACTTTTGAAAAAAATCTGTTCCTGTATACAATTATATCTTGGGTTTGAGTGGTCAACCATGACCAAAACACCTTCCTAAAAACTGGCTTTTTCAAATTTAATTGACGCAATAGTCGCATTTATTTTTTTTTAGAAGTAAAAGATTGGAAAAAAATCTCAAAAAATCAACCCTCCGTAAAATTGAACAAAATTTCCAAAAAAAAATAAGTCACTTTTGAAATCCCCTTGCAAAATCTTTATAGTATTCGAAGAGACAAATTCTACGGAATGGTTTTTGCATATTTTAGATGATTTTAAAATATGCAAGAGATAATGGAGAGTTTTTTTGCAATTTCAAGCTAAAGGGAGTGGGTGTCGCTGATTTGACCCTTTCCAAAGTCATTTCCCGCCAAACTAGCGAAGGTAATATTCCAAAAACATTTGTAACTAACAGAACCAATCTTCGCGGTAATTTTGAATTAAACAGTGATCTGATACAATCCCACCTACGCCGACACCTACGCTTTTAAAAAGCTTTTTAAAAAGACACGCAGTTCAACCTACTCCTTCAATTTTCATCATTTTGTATTATTTTTTCGTGTGAGGCTCCGGAGAAGCCTAACAAATAATGAAAAATTGCTTTTGTTTAAAAATTTTGCTTTCGGCGGCCAACAAAGCGAAAAAACGAAAACAAAAATTATTGATTTATTTATGATTGAAATTGAAAGTGCGCTAATTTGTTTTCTTTTGAGGCTACCGAGTTAAAAATTGCACCAAAATTCTTTAAAGTGTTTTTATTTACGGAAAGAATTATTTTGAAGCATTTTTTCTGGTTTCAAAATTCTTTCAAAAATTAAGGCTCAAAATGAAAAATTGACATGGCCCCAAAGAGACGCCGAATCAAAATTTCAAAAAAAAACTCTCTAGTTCATCGTCAAACAAGTCTTGTGCTTTCAGATACAGTATGAGTCGAAACTGTATCTCTCAAACTGGTGGAGGAGATAGCTTTTGCCTGAGTCTCTCAAACTGACTATTTTAAACAATTTGGCTAAAAATAAAAAGTTGACATGGCCCCCAAGAGACGCCGAAGCAAAATTAAAAAAAACTCTTTATTTCATTGTCAAACAAGTCTTGTGCTTTCAGATGCAGTATGAGTCGAAACTGTATCTCTTACACCGGTGGAGGAGATAGCTATTGCCTGAGCCTCCCAAACTGACCATTTCAAAATTTAAATTTTTGTTTTTATCGCGTTTTTGTCCGATCAAAGCAAAATGTTAAAACGAAAGTTCTTTTGCATTATTTGGGAGGCTTCTCCGGAGCCTGACACAAAAAAAATAATTAAAAATGATGAAAATTGAAGGAGTACAAACTGCGTGTCTTTTTAAGAAGCTTTTTAAAAGCGTAGGTGTCGGCGTAGGTGGGATTGTATCAGATTACTGTTAAGTTCAAAATTACCGCTAAGGTTGATTTTGTTAGTTTCAAATGTTTTTGGAATATTACTTCTGCTAGTTTGGCGGGAAATGACCTTGGAAGAGGCTCAAATCAGCGACACCCACTCCCTTAAAGGGGTTGTGGGTGTAGAATGTTGAGATTGCTGAGAAAATAGCCCTCTCTTCCAGCTGGACTGGAAGGGTCGATAACGGGCAGATAAGAAAAATGAGAAAAAAAATACGGGAGACTAAAACCTTCTCTGTCTACTGCAAGTAAATGCCTCACCGGTGCGGCATCGAAAAACTGGTAAAAATATATGTTCTCAATTCACACAAAATTGCTAAAATCTCGAATCAATTTTTTGGCTTTTACATTAAATAAAACAGAAAATGTAAAAACCTAGCGAATATGCCATATTTTACCACCGTTCTTTCGTTGAAAAAATCATCTCTGTGTTGTTTTAAGACGGTAAAAATTAAATCAGAAATTCTTTTTAAAATACTGAATAAGTCGGTCAAATTTGTTAAAAATTGAATAAAACAGAAAAATGTATGAACCTACGAAATCATTGTCATCATTTTACCACGTTTTTTTTGAAAAAATTATTCTCTGTTTGTTTTAAGCGTAACACAAAGAATTTATTGTTTATAATCTTCCGCATCAAAGGAAAGTTGGAGCATGCCAGAGACGAGAAAGAACGCCACGCTATAAGCTTCCAACCAATCAAACCACGGTTGATTTACATATTCATTATTTTGAACAATCATCACCATGTTCATTCATACTACCCACCCTATTTTTCACACTTCTGTTAAGAAACAAATTATTGTTATTGACGGGTTTCTAGAGAATATCATACCGCGGGGTGGCGGCGTATAGTTAGAAAGTTCGTCGCCCAAAACCCCGGACTATACACGTATCCGGATATCCGCGTACTTTCTACTATAGCGCGTAATTCTGGGAAATGTGCTCTGATTGGCTCAATTTGTACGAATATTTAGAGTTCAAAAAATTGCGGTGATAAATATGGTCAAAGAAAGAATTTTGGTGATTTTAAGGGATAAATTTTACATATAATTCTCAGACTAGAATTTTTTAGTGTATTTATAAATTTGATTTCATCGAAAAAAGAAATAAAAAGTAAATAAAAAAAACTATGATTAAAAGAGATTTCAAAGAAAATAAATAAGACCACTGCTGATATGGTCAACTTTAAACAGTATCTAGAAGTTTATACATGTAATCTGAGTTACAGGGGTGGCAGAGTACCAAATTTTTGTGATTTAAAAATTAATTTTTTCGTTACAATCTTCTAGGATGTACACATGATATGTATTGACTTGAAACATGTTTTAAACTTGTTGAAGAATAACTCGACCCTTCATAAATTGGTCATCTGAAATGTTTTAAAAAAAATCGTATTTTGTCATTGTCGGCCCGCGACAGGATAAATCTTGGTCTGAAAATCTGGTGAAAAACGCCTATCTTTTGCTAGGAACGTTTGAAAAAGAAAACCCATCCTTTTTCTATAACTATACGCCGCACGCCAGAACTGAATAAATTTTATTTTCACAAAGCGTAGGTTTTGCGGAGGCTTACGTAGGTTTTATCTCGGGTTCCAACTATAACCGTATAATATGACGCCGCACCCCGCTGTTCACTATTTTGTTTCCAACTCAATGCATTCTTTACACTCACAACCCCCTTAAAAACTCGAATATGATTTTTTGCGTCATTTCTGAAGAATTCCGATTAAAAAAGTGCTTCGAATTCGAAAGTAGGCCTCAAAGAAAGTCAGTGAAACATCTGATGAGAAAGTTTGGCTTACTTCGAGTCGATATGTTGAATTTGAAGTGTCAAATTCGAGGCAAACTTTATTTTTTAAACTTAATCTTTTGAAAAAATACTTAAGAAAATCGAAAATGCGAAAAATTTTCGAAAAAATTTTGATGATTGGGGTTTAGTACATTAATTATCACCACCCGTACAATTTGGAAGCATTTTAAATGCCTTAAGGGGGTAACGGACGGAGGCTGTATCTCAGAGACTTCAGAAGTATAGGAAGCAATTTTTCGATGTAAAAAATTTCCAAAATTTCTATATTTTCAAGTTTATTTTCCTTAACCGCACTGTATCTTTGAAGTAATAACTTTTTTTGCCTCTAATTTTTGTTGCATTACGATCACTGGAAGATCTTGACATGGAAAACATTTTCTAAAATTCGAAAAAAAAAATCCAAATAATTTTCTAAATCCAGAAATTTGGGGTAACCGACGGAGGCTTGTTTCTCGAGACCTCAGAAGTGATAGAACTTGATTTTAGCTGCATTCTTAGTTTTGGTAACGGTTTGCTTGATAAAAACCTAAAAAAAAGCATGAATTCGATAAAAAAAATTTCCGATTTTGCATATAATGCATTTTTTTCTAAGTATTTTTTTACAAGGTAATTAACTTTTTCCTCGTGATCTAGACATTCTATCTGAACTCCTTTTTCCAACATAATTTTTAATTGTGCAACTACGACGAAAATGTAATTAAAATTTATCGATTTTTACTCAAAAAATTTTGGAATTTTTCTTCACAATCCCATTTTTAGGAATTTGAGGGTAAATAAACTTTGAGTCGCCTTCTAAAAAGCTAAATGGGAAGAAAAAAATTGAAAAAACCTCTTTGTACTCTTCGTTTGCACACTTTTGAAGAAGTGCTTTTCTTCAAAAACAAATCTGATATTGTTCGACTTAATGAATGGGGTCAGGCGGAACATGTGCAAAAACACCCCATCTTATTTTGGAAATTCTCTAAATAACAAGAAATCGAAAATCAGTGCTTGTACGGCTGTAAAGCTCACAAATTAAATATGTTTATACTGAAAAAAAAGAAAATTTGAATATCCAGGAGCTTGATGAAATGGGTCCCAACAAAATGGAAAAAATCACTTTTTGGACCGGATACCGCCGGTCCGGTCATACAAAAAATCAATACGAATTGCGGTTAGCTCAGGACTAACGTTTGAAAATCAAGGTAAAACCCGTCGGTTACGCCCTTTAACGGCTTTATTTAATCAGACAGATATACCCCTTAAATTGAGCATATTTAATAATACTGACTCTATTGAGATTGATAAGGCCCTTAACCGCATCAGTCGTGACATTTGCGTAATCAAGCATTTGATTGGTTGATTAACTCAAATATCAGCAATAAAATCGGCCTTTTCTGCAATTTAGGGTTTTATTGGTTGGCTAGTACCGCGTTGTTTGTATCATTCAAATAGTCACGATTTGTCAACTTGTGGCCTTAATCCTATTACCTTGATTTTTCATAAGATTACAAATAACATATAAATTTTGAAATTTATTAATTTGTGAAATATCAAAATCAACTTAGATTAGCTATTTGTAAATGTGCATAATTTTATAAATAATATCTGAAAATAACAAGTGAAAAACTTGTTTTAACATTTATACTTGATTATTGGAGTCGGTGTCTAGTGTACCATTCGGGTACGCTAAGAACGCCGAGATTTCGTACCCAATTGGTCTAAAAAAAATATGTTGTGAAGATGCAACATCCTGATTATGCGACATTAGGTGGTTGAGGAATTTTACAGACTGACTGGAACAAAGTGATAGACCATAACTATTAGTACGGTCAGTACCGGGAGACTCCAAGTGGTCACAAAAACAACCTTTCGGGCTTTGAAACGCACTATAAAGGTTGATTTATTATTGATTTTTTTTGTTGATATACGATCGCGTACATAACTCAAAGAATCGTACTGAGGGGTTTAGTTTTGCAGATAAGTCTCCCGGTACTGAACCTCAATTATATGGCATAAGTTATGCCTATCACTTGTGCTCCATGTCCGTCGAAAGAATAACTAAGGGGGTTGTGGTGTAAAGAATGCATGAGTGGAACGAAAGTTATAATATTTTTTAGAACCCGTCAATAAAATAATTTATTCTTAAAAGTGATGAAATAAACTGGGTATGTATGAATGAGATGTATGATTGGTTCAGCGAGGGCGCGTGGAACGGTTTGGACAGCGTGGGCGTTTGGTTCTCCCCCCTTGCATGCTCGACACTTTATCATGCGGCATAGAAATGAATAATAAATCCGTTTTCACGCTTAAAACAACAGAGAATAAGTTTTCAACGAAGTTGGCAACATTTATTTGAAATTATCATAGGTTTCAAAATAAGTTTTTTTATTCAATTTGAAAAAAATTGACCGAGCATAATCAGATTAATTCATATTTCTGAATTTCCATTTTACCGCCTAAAAACCGAAGGAGTTTTTTTTTAAACCAAACGGCGCATTATCTATTTCAAGACGTCGTATTTTCTGAACATCTTTGTTTTACAATTTAAAGCAAAATGACCGAGAATTAACAACTTTTGTGTGAATTGGAGAACATTTTTAACCAGTTTTTCGATGCCGCACCGGTGAGGCATCCTTCCCCACGAATGAAAAAAATTTTACTTGCAGTTGACAGAAAGGTTTGTCCCTTTTTTTTTCTCTATTTATTCTTCTCTGCCCGTTATCGACCATTCGAGTCCAGCTGAGGAGAGGGTCTATTTTCCCAGCAATTCCAACATTCTACACCCACAACCCCCTTAACACCCTAATGACGCACAATCAAACGTGCGTTTTTTCACAACATTTTTTTCATTCAGACCAATTGCGTACGCTAAACCGCCGCGGCTTTCCGTACTCAAATGTCTTAATTAAAAAAAATAATGCAGACCAATTTGGTACGAAAAGCACGACTTCGAATATTCCCAAAAAAATTGGTCATCCAAAAATTGCAGCGCAAGATCGATGATTGTTATCAAAATGATAAACCAGATTTCTATATTTTGGTTTGCAACTTTTGAAAAGTAAATATACACATTTTGGTGAGCTCCTTTTTTATGATGAGAAAAGTGAGGCTAAGAGAATAACGTGGTAAAGGAGTAGCTAATACGGCGCGCGAGTTCCCCGCAATAAATCTTTACCAAACTTAATTGCTAGAAGCACGCGATTAATGATAGAAAGAGTAATTTTGCAAGCCTCGATCTTGAAAGTATGAAATTGATTGTACAACCTAATCTGGGAAACCATAACTTTGTGGAGAAAATTCGATTCACATGAATTTCCGTTTGCTTGAAAATGCCGCTGATTGGCTGATTTGCATACAGAACAGAGGATGATGAGCTGCTTGAGTGTAGTGAAATCCATGAATTGTTTTTTACGCAAATGTTAAAAACTCTAGATTTCGCACTGTCTAATCAACTCAGAATTCAAAATTTCAAAAATTATCATCAGCTTGGAAGATGTCGAAACGTTACTAAAAAATTGATCAATTATGAATAATCGTTAATTTTCGGAAAGAAAAAATCTGCAAACATGAACATTATTTTGAAAATAACAAGCGATAAAAGTTATCTTATCATTAAACTAAGAAGCAAAAATCCCGAATCCGTCGTCTTCTTAGGAGTCATATCTCCCAGTTAAAAGTCGATTATGAGTCGACAGGACACCCCTATCGATCGATTACCGTCCCTTGCCAGGCATATTATGGTGTGACAAGATCGTTGCAAAGAACGCGAATTAATATTGATAACAAAAAAAACGATCGAAAGCCTACCTTCTAAAATATGAAAAATATTTTTCTTATCCATGGAAATGAGATTAGCCTAAATCTAACACCCCTAAGGTTTCGACCCATATTTTATCAAGATATATCAGATACGGTATTTGAACGGCGGCAAAGGCAGGGTTGTTTCTATCCCATCCCATTAACAACTCTGGCTGTAGGGTCCGCGGGCAAACAGAAAAAAGTTCAATGTCCAAATTTTTAAAAATATAAATACTGTCAAATTCGATAACAATTTGTATTCAAAGTATGTTCAAAAAATGTATTTTTTAGATAAAAATCTAGATTTTGCTGAACTTGACTATATATATTTTTCATAAAAAAATAATGCAACCTTGGAGATCAGGGATGGCTTAATATTTTCCAGCAAATAAACTCAAAAACTCCAATTTCAAATGACATTTTATATTCAAATCTGACAGAACGCTTTTTCCACCACAGTTTTGGGATTTGTTGATTCATCCAAAATTTTTATCTAATGAACCCGATAAAATCAATGCGGTCAACTACGGCAAATCAAGAGAAAATCAATCCAATGATTTCAAAAAATATGAAAGCTTACTGTGAATTAAAATGAAAAAATCAAATTTAAATTATTAAAAAAGTGGCCAAAATGATGAAAGTTAACTCTGTGACCAGAAGTCACAGCAGCTAACGTAGTTGTTAACATGATTTTTTTGAGTGAAATGGCATCGATATACTTTCGCGATAAATACTTCACTGACCAAGTGAGTTTTTTGGCTGTGTAAAATGATTTTTGACGGATTTTTTTAAAGTTTAATGGTGAAGTGGCTAATTTAGTGTCTTTCAATCACGCTCAGATCAGTTTCGGTGAAGGCAATATGTATAAAATTATTTCAGTGAATGTTGAAAAAATCTTTTTTGCCTAATTTGTGATTTTAATATTTCGTTCTAGAAAATCATAAATAAAAATGATCCATACGACAAAATTTTCAAAAATGTCACCAGGAAAGTATTCAAAAAGGCAAAACCGCTTTTGAAATCGCGTAGTTGGCTGAATTTCGAATAAATTCACGAAATTAATTTCGACCAAATGTTGTTCCATTCCTACTTAAATTTATAGTTATACTCACCTTAAATGTTCATACTCACATTAGCCTCTCTTTTATAAATCTTTAATATTTCGAAAATAAGATTTTTATTAAAACCTATCAATCCATTTAAAAAATATATCTTCGAGATTTTTCTAAATATCATTTTTCTAACCCAAGTGGATCTTCAAAGGATATTTTTTATAAGCGAGTTTCGAATCCCACTTATTGTGTCTCGAAGTGATGCCCTATGATTACGTATCACCAACTATGGCGCTCAAATACAAGCACCCTGCCTATTATCATAACGCAAGACCGCACTAAGACAAAATTAGTGGGATCCCTTAGGTTGAAAAAAGGACATGCAGAACTTTAATAATTCTGACCAAATCCCAATTTTCCTAAAAGCGAGTTTTTATTTAAAAACAAATCATTGGGTTACATTTATAACGTAATTATTGAACCTATTCAATTTTCCAATTCTGCGCCGAATTTGTACAGTGTCTCTGGGGTCTTATCGCTGAGATAAATTTAAATTAACCGCGGTTCTATATCGAAAACCATAACATAATTGTTCAGAAGGCTAAATAATTGTGCATCTAAAACCGAACAAGAAAATGAAACGGAAAAGCTTATAAAATTCACAGCTAATAATTTAATTTTTTAAACAGTCGGTTGTTTAGAAAGTGACATATTTGGCGTGAAAAACAATCTAGAAGGTAATCTGAACATTTTTCGCGGCTAGTTTCTTAGATAATCTACGTGAATAACTTATTCAAAAATGATAAGTCACAAGTATAAAAAATCAGTTGGTGATTTCTTAAAACTTGAAATGTCATAAAGATGAGTCATATTTACCTTGACACTCATCAAGTTAATTACAACCTACTCAAAATTTTTTCATTTCAAACCTCTGACGACCAAGATTTGGATTTATGTCTCCGTGATTTTGATTGGGGCGACATAATTATGACGTAGTTCATGTTTTGAACAAATCTCTAAAAAAAGATCACTTTACGAGCATTATTAGATATAACTATAAGAATAAGCCTGTATATACAGGCTTTTTTTTTACTATGTTTGTATTTTACAATCTGTCGTGCTAGACTGAAATACTGATAAGCATGCCGAACTCATTGACAGGTGACTTTTTTTTTTCTATGTTTTTGCGTTTTATTAAAACATTTAAATTCCTAAGATAATAACCGAAATATTATTTTGTGACAAGCCCCAACTTGTGTTTCATGTTTTCCCGTTTTGCGTTGACACGGCTTCAAAAATACGTAGGAAATATATCACTGTCGATTCCTTATTTGTTTTACCATGAAAGTTCCCGAAAACTTTAACTTATTGTTTATGACCGGCATTTAAAAAAAGAGATTTTTTTTTCGTTTTTTTCAATGTTCTGCTTAACATTGAGAAATTCATAATGCTTTTGATGCCTAACTTGTCTAACCAACTCGGTTGCAATTTCTTCTCCGTTCTTCATTTTGTTGATAAGCTTCAAGCATGTAATGTATCGTATTGTTCTAAAATAAATGATTCAGTTTTGAATTTTCAATAAAAACTTGATAATTGAAAAATTAATTTTCAAAAAATAAAATTTGTAGAATGAAGATTAAAATATTTATAGCAATTTTCTTAATTTACCGTTGGAGAACCGGCACTGAATTTGTAATGTGTAATTTATTTAGGTCTTTTACTCAAGTTAGCTTGTGAAATTAATATTTGTCTGTAAACTATACATTAATAATGAGATACAAACGCATTCAATGAACATTTTTATATATTTTTTATATCTTATGAAAAATCGCAATTTTCCTGCCAATCAAGTTTAAAAATAATTTGGTACAAATTTTTTTCTGTTGATTCATGCATTTTCGAAATGATCGTTTAATTACCTCTAATTTAATACGATCTACTCCAAAGGCCAGCGGTTCCATTTTCAAATTTTAAGCGAACACCCCAAGTGATAATATTACTCAAAAAGTCACCAGTCGAAAATGGGAGAAGGCGTCACCGCAAAGGCTAAAAAAAGTGTGAACAATACATAATTGTTCGTCGGTTGCGGAAACCATAAGTAACACGTCAGACGCATCTACTCAATTATGTAAAAAAATGGCTAAATAAGCTTTGAGATTTCAACCATCTCGTTAAATCAGACGAATCAGCAGATGCTTATAGACATTTTTACCGTATATACAAGATTTCTGTAGTTTTTTATTTTTTAAATATAAATGACGCAATAAATAGATTGCATTTTGTTAACTATTGGTCATATTTTTTTGTGATTTAAAATACTAAATATCGAGCAACTAAATTGTCCACCTTTATTTATAATTAAAAGATAGGTAAGCTGGCAGTTGAACTGAACCCACCCGAATGAGTTTGCGACAAAATCACTAATCGCGCATTTTATAAATTTTTAAGCATCATAAAAAATATTCAACGTTACAAATTTGTAAATTAAATGATCAAAAAAAATCTGAGATTGTGAGGGGACCACATTTGGATGAAACCTTGTGAAATATATTCACCAAAACCATCAATAAGATATTTAATTTGTTGACTCTTATGAATGGGATATAAAACGATTTGAGCTTTTTCCAACAAAAATGTCCGTTGCATTGATTTTTTATAGTTTGGAGGTTTTTTTGCGAAGGAATTTGAGTATGTGGAGGTAGTAAACTATTTTTCACTAATTTAAATATTAGATAAATTATATTTCCAAAAAATAAATTTCCTGAACAATTTTTAAAAACTAAAGTGATACGTCTACAGCAATAAAATAATTGGGTAATTTTGCTGCCATCATTTATGGACCGCTGTCCCTGCAAAATTATTTTAACTTTCGAGA
The DNA here is from genome assembly GCA_004367855.1 of Oikopleura vanhoeffeni. Taxonomy (NCBI): domain Eukaryota; kingdom Metazoa; phylum Chordata; class Appendicularia; order Copelata; family Oikopleuridae; genus Oikopleura; species Oikopleura vanhoeffeni. The sequence goes on from SCLH01001790.1 coordinate 50,745, forward strand.
AGAATAACCAAATGTTGTAAAAAATATGCTTGAAGCTACAAAGACTTTATCGACTTTGAAAAATATAAATACGTCTCAGGAGGCTTTATTTACAAGCATGGCTTCGAAATGACGTTTTGTCTAGAATATTAAATAGATTGTGAGCAATTGTTATTTAACCAGTAGAGACTTGGATAGCTTGATTTAACGGGAAATCTAACAATTTTTAAACATTTTGGATGAGAAATTTATGCGATATAAAGAAATAATACAATATTAAAATATATAACTTTTAAAAATCCTCTTCTTTGTAAATTTTATACCAAAAATTTCAAACTATTCAATCAACTTTTTCCCAAATTTTTTGATAGGTACCAAATAAAAACTGTTGGGAACCTCATTAAAAATTAATATCACTCGTTATAAATATGATCCAAAAAGTGAAATAATAGTTTTAGCCTGTCATTTTCAAACTACCGTTCGACACCAGATGGCCCAAAACGTTTACTGTTGAGTCTTTCTTTATACACTTTCGGTTTTACTTTTCCCCTGATTATCCCGCCGATCCCTAATTATAATTTTTTTCAAACTTTATTCTCAAGAGAATTAATTGAAACGTATTAAAGAGTTGCTGAATTTTTCCACATAGAGAATAAATTTAAAAAATAAGCTCTGGTTTTCTTACATCTTATTTTTTTGCGAAAAGTCAAAAATCTAGATACGCATTGTAGATTTTTCAACTTATAAAAATTTTATCAGCTTTGAAAATAATAATATCGAAACGTTCTTCTAAAAATTTAACTCCGAATTATCGCATAGTCACGTCAGATAAAGGACTGAACGTGAAAAAGTTTCAGTTGAAACCGTCCCTTAAAATGATAAGTAATTCATACACGTTTCAATCAGTTTTTAGAAATTAAATCTTAAAAAACTCATTTGGAAGTACCTCATCCGTAACAGCCACACAAAAGTGGCTTTTATAATAGATTTGAGGGTGATTGAAAGAAAAACTTTATGTTTTTTAATCAGATAAAGCCACCAAACGTAAACATAAAAAAATAATTATTTGAAAACTATTTCAGTAAAAAAAGTTTTCTGAACAATATTTTGAACTTCTAGAATTCCCAAGTCTTGTATTTATTAATTTTTCACTGCACAAACATATTTGATAAATGGGAATAAATCCAAACGTCGTAAGAAAATTATTTGAAATAATTATTTTGTATTTCTCTGTACAAAAATTAAAAATGTTTTGAATGAAAATTATCAGAACGGCGTTCGACGAAAAGTCAATAATTTTTCAAAGTTGTTCAATTTTATAAGAATTGTACAATAGTTAAACGAAGTGAAACCAAAATGTGAAGACATTCCGGGTTCACCAAACGCGATCACAATGTAAATCCACAAGTCACTACAAGTAGCTGTGAAATTTCATCTTAAAATATACCGGCATTCAGACGCACTCAAAGTCAATTTGTAACATAATCTTAAACACCTAGCAAAGTTTCGGCGATATGGGCACTGGCAGAATTAGCGGAAAATCGTAAATTGCCAAGGTTTTTTTCGGCGCTATCGTCAAATTCTCGATATGCCTTTTTATGTTCAGAGATAAAAGTGTTTTCTAAGCCTGCTTGGAAGAAAACAAAAGCACATTTGTTTAATTTATCTTAAAATGACCGAAAAATTATCTGAGAAAGTGACCCAAGAGGAAATTTTCCGAATGATACATTTATGAAAGGGCGGTTTTGATATAACATGTCGCTCATTTACGGTACTCGAGAAAAATATATCAAGTCGACCATTAGAAGACTTTAGTCTGGAAAATTAAAAGTCTGTTTTTATTCGTAAAAATAATATTATCAAATTAACGGTATCAACAAAAGACTCAGTTTTTTTTGAAAAGCATGGCGTTTGTTTACGCCGACAAGGAATATCGGTTTAATTTTCATAAATAAATTTCATGAATATAGAAAGTGTAAGCGCTTGAAAAGCTTTAAAGGTGTTTAAAGGGGTTATGCATTCATGGTTAATTTACAAAGGGGACAGATAATTTTTGTTCCGTGAAGATAATCTCGCGTTTGAGACAAATTTAAAAGAAGGAAAATAGAAATAAATTTATTTTATTAATTATCGAAATATTAAATAAGATCTTTTTCGCTCAGGGGTAGCAGATCTATCATTAAAGCATATCATTAATGTATTATTCCTTGGCTTTCACTTGCAAAAAAATAAGACAGCAAAAGTAAGTGTATAATTATCAACAATAACAAATAGAAATAAGTTGCATGAGCTATCTTATAGCGTTGGCGTAGCTATGTGTTTTGTATCACGGCCAACGAGTGACGCGCATTGGTGACACAGCAAGTCCGCAACCCCTGATTAGTATGTATCAGATTCATGATTCATGAGTGGAATCGATTTCTAAAACTCTAAACAAGACGTTTATAATTTTTTCACAACGAAAATGAAAAAAATTGATTTTTCGGCGTCCAAAATCAGATATTGAATTTTTTGCTTATTGTCAGATAGAAAAATATTGAAAATACCCCTTTCTCAGTCTGTTTATATTACGCTGATATATATACCTAATTATTGTGAGTTTTTTTGGAAATTAACAGNTTATGGGAAAAAAGTCTTAAAAACTTCTAAAAAACCACTTCACTTTTTTCAAAAATTGATTTAAGCAATTTTTGGAAAAAAACAGTACTACTTTTACCAACCTTATTTCTTAAATATACGGTCACGTGATCATTTGCGGGCTATGATGTAATGGAAAAAATGTCTTAGAATTTTTTTCTGATCACGATGAAAGGTTTAATTTTGTGATTTAAAAAATTTTTGCAAAAAATAAGTACTGTAATACAGTAAAAATTTTCAAAAAAAAAAAGCACAAACGTCATTTTGTTTCAAAGTTTATCTATCACTTTATAACTGATCTTGGTATTAATGATTAAGCGTCGTAAAATGCGATTAAATGGTGTGCGTCAACTAGTTGGCTAAAATCGAGTCTACGAGTTAACGAAGAAAAAATGCCCAATATGATTTCAGCGATATCACTAATTTTTAAAACTTTCGGCTGAAACCGAAAAAAAATTTGATATTTGTTTTCAATATTCTAAAAATTCTTGTTACGTGATTTAGGACAAACCGATTTTCAGAAAAGAATGATGTGAGTGCTCACGAGTGCAATAACTAATTCGAAAAATATATAATCGATTAAGGGGGTATATCTGGCAGATTTGACATATTCACGGTGATATATTCTGAAAACTAAAAGCTTACGAGAAAAACCGAAATGCTGATTTGTAGATCTATCCTTAATCTTGCGAAAAAGTACATCACAAATTATTTTTGACCATAACACCAATAGGTACAGTATCGTAACAAGGTGAATTTTCAAAACTTTAAAATCTATCTCCTCCCAGACGGTATATCAAATTAAGCTCAAATTTTTACAGACCACGTAACGTATATAAAGTTTTATTGGAAAGCTTTTTTTAATCCGGCAACTGAACAATTCTAGAAAGCCAAATAACCGACGATTTTTAACAATTTTAGACTTCAAAATCTATCTCCTCCGTGGATATGTTTGCAAAATGGGTCAAATTTTTTATAAAGTATTCCTCAGAAAATATGCAAGAGATAATGGAGAGTTTTTTTGCAATTTCAAGCTTAAGGGAGGTGGTGTTGCTGATTTGAGCCTTTTCCAAGGTCATTTCCCGCCAAACTAGCAAAGGTAATATTCCAAAAACATTTGTTACTAACAGAACCAATCTTCGCTGTAATTTTGAATTGAACAGTAATCTGATACAATCCTACCTACGCCGACACCTACGCTTTTAAAAATCTTCTTAAAAATACACGCAGTTCGTACCTACTCCTTCAATTTTCAACAATTTTTATTATTTTTTGTGTGAGGCTCCGGAGAAGTTTAACAAATAATGCAAAATTGCTATTGTTTTGAAATTTTGCTTTCGGCGGCCAAAAAAGCGAAAAAACGAAAACAAAAATTAATGATTTATTTATGATTTAAATTGAAAGTTCGCTAATTTGTTTTCTTTTGACGCTACCGAGTTCAAAATTGCACCAAAATTCTTAAAAGTGTTTGTATTGACGGAAAAAATTATTTTGAAACATTTTTTCTGGTTTTTAAATTTTGTCAAAAATTTGGGCTCAAAATGAAAAGTTGACATGGCCCAAAGAGACGCCGAATCAAAATTTAAAAAAAAACTCTCTAGTTCATTGTCAAACAAGTCTTGTTCTTTCAGATACAGTATGAGTCGAAACTGTATCTCTTAAACTGGTGGAGGAGATAGTTTTTGCCTGAGCCTCCCAAACTGACCATTTCAAAATTTTAATTTCTGGTTTTTTCGCGTTTTTGTCCGCTGAAAGCAAAATGTTTAAACAAAAGCTTTTTTGCATTATTTGTGAGGCTTTTCTGGAGCCTGACACAAATAAAATTATAAAAAATGATGTAAATTGAAGGAGTAGGTACGAACTGCGTGTCTTTTTAAGAAGATTTTTAAAAGCCTAGGTGTCGGCGTAGGTGGAATTGTATCAGATAACTGTTTAGTTCAAAATTACCGCGAAGGTTGGTTTTGTTAGTCACAAATGTTTTTGGATTATAACCTCTGCTAGTTTGGCGGGAAATGGAAGAAGCTCAAATCAGCGACACCCACTTCCTTAAACTCGAAATATGATTTTTTTGGTCATTTTCTGAAGAATTTCCGATTAAAAAAGTGCTTCGATTTTTTTCGAAAGTACACTCAAAAAAAAACCAGTGAAACACTGATGAGAAAGTTGGCTTACTTCAAGTCGATATTTTGAAGTTTTAGTGGTCAAATTCGAGCAAACGTTATTTTTTAACTTTATCTTTTGAAAAAAATTGAAAAATGCGAAAATTTCGAATTTTTTTTTATTATTAGGTTCTTAGTACACTCAATTATCACCTTGTATCAATTTGGAGCATTTTAATTGCCTCTAAGTTGAGATTGATTAAGGGTCCTTAACCGACAGGTATCGACTATTTTCGTAATACAAGCATTTGATTGGTTGATTAACTCAAATATGAGCAATAAAATCGGCCTTTTCTGCAATTTAGGGTTTTTATTGGTTGCTAGTATCCCGCGTTGTTTGTATCATTCAAATAGTCACGATTTGTCAACTGTGGGCCCTTAATCCATTTACCTTGATTTTTCATAAAGATTACAAATAACATATTAAATTTTTGAAAGTTATTAAGTTTGTGAAATATCAAAATCAACTTAGATTAGATCTACTTAGTAAAATTATTAGCAGTAGATTTGTTGTTTGTGATCAAGAAATAATATCTGAAAATAACAAGTGAAAAACTTGTTTTAACATTTATTACTTGATTATTGGAGTCGGTGTCTAGTGTACCCATTCGGGTACGCTAAGAACGCCCGAGATTTCCGTACCCAAATTGGTCTGAAAATAAATATGTTGTGAAGATGCAACATCATGATTATGCGTCATTAGGGTGGTTGAGGAATTTTACAGACTGCACTGGAACAAAGTGATAGACATAACTTATAGTACGGTCAGTACCGGGAGACTCCAAGTGGTCACAAAAACAACCTTTCGGGCTTTGAAACCCACTATAAAGGTTGATTTATTATTGATTTTGTTCTTGTTGATATACCGATCGCGTTACATAAACTCAAAGAATCCGTACTGAGGGGTTTAGTTCTGCAGATAAGTCTCCCGGTACTGACCTTAATTATATGGCATAAGTTTTGCCTATCACTGTGCTCCAGTGCAGTCGGAAGAATAACTCAAGGGGGTTGTGGGTGTGAAGAATGCATGAGTGGAACGAAATAGTTTATATATTTTCTAGAACCCGTCAATAACAATAACTTATTCTTAAAAGTGATGAAATAATACGTGGGTAGTATGAATGAGATGTATGATTGGTTCAGCGAGGGCGCGTGGGAACGGTTTTGGACAGCGTGGGCGTTTGGTTCTCCCCCTTGCCATGCTCGGAACTTTATCATGCGCATAGTAATTATGAATAATGAATCCGTTTTTCACGCTTAAAACCAACAGAGAATAAGTTTTTCAACGAGGTTGGCAACATTTATTTGAAAATTATCATAGGTTTCAAAATAAGTTTGTTTTATTCAATTTGAAACAAAATTGACCGAGCATAATCAGATTTAATTATATTTTCTGAATTTCATTTTTACCGCCTAAAAATCGAAGGAGTTTTTTTTAACCAAACGGCGCATTATCTATTTCAAGACGTCGTATTTTTCCGAAGCATCTTTGTTTTATACAATTTAAAGCAAAATTGACCGAGAATTAACAACTTTTGTGTGAATTGGGAACATATTTTTACTAGTTTTTCGATGCCGCACCGGTGAGGCATCCTTCACCAGAATCAAAAAATTTTACTTGCAGTTGACAGAAAAGGTTTTGGTCTCCTTTTTTTTCTCATTTATTCTTCTCTGCCCGTTATCGAACATTCGAGTCCAGCTGGAGGAGAGGGTTATTTTCTCACAGCAATTCCAACATTCTACACCCACAACCCCCTTAACCACCCTAATGACGCACAATCATGACGTTGCGTTTTTTCACAACATATTTTCATTCAGACCAATTTGCGTACGCTAAACACGCCCGTGCTTTCCGTACTCAAATTATCTTAATTAAAAAAAATAATGCAGACCAATTTGGGTACGAAAAGCACGACTTCGAATATTTTCCAAAAAAATTTGGTCATCCAAAAATTGCAGCCGCAAGATCGATTTATTGTATATCAATAATGTAAACCAGATATTCTATATTTTTGGTTTGCAACTTTTGAAAAGTAAATATATAACATTTGGTGAGCTCCATTTTTTATGATGAGAAAAGTGAGGCTGAGAGAATAACGTGGAAAGGAGTAGCTAATTACTGGCGCGCGAGTTTTCTCGCAATTCTCCGCAAAATCTTTCACCAAACTTAATTGCTTCTAGAAGCACGTGATTAATGATAGAAAGAAGTAATTTTGCAAGCTCGACCTTGAAAGTATGAAATTGATTGTACAATCCTAATCTGAGAAACCATAACTTTGTGGAGAAAATTCGATGTCACATGACTTTCCGTTTGGCTTGAAAATGCCGCTGATTGGCTGATTTGCATACAGAACAGAGATGATGAGCTGCTTGAGTAGTATTGTAAGATCATGAATTGTTTTTTACGCAAAATGTTAAAAACTCTAGATTTCGCACTGTATAATCAACTCAGAAATTCAAAATTTTCAAAAATTATCATCAGCTTGGAAATGAAATATCGAAAAGTTACTCAAAAATTGATCAAATTATGAATAATCGTTAATTTTCGGAAGAAAAAAATCTGCAGACATGAACATTATTTTGAAAATAACAAAGCGATAAAGTTATCTTATCATTAAACTAAGAAGCAAAAATCCTGAATCCGTCGTCTTCTCAGGAGTCATATCTCCCAGTTAAAGAGTCGATTATGAGTCAGACAGGACACCCTTATCGATCGATTACCGTCCCTTGCCATGAACATATTTATGGTGTGACAAGATCTCGTTGCAAAGAACGCGAATTAATATTTGATAACAGAAAAAAACGATCGAAAGCCTACCTTCTAAAATTATGAAAAATATTTTTCTTATCCATGGGAAAATGAGATTAGCCTAAATCTAACACCCCTAAGGGTTTCGACCCTATTTTATCAAGATTATATCAGATACGGTATTTGAAACGGTGGCTAAAGGCAGGGTTGTTTTCTATCCCCATCCCATTAACAACTCTGGCTGTAGGGGTCCGCGGTCAAACAGAAAAAAGTTCACAATGCCAAATTTTTAAAAAATATAAAATACTTCAAATTCGATAAAATTTTTGTTATTCAAAGTATGTTCAAAAAATTGTATTTTTTAGAAAAAAATCTAGATTATTGCTGAACTTGACTATATATATTTTCTCATAAAAAAATAATGCAACCTTGGAGATCAGGGATGGCTTAATATTTTCAGCAAATAAACTCAAAAATCTCCTATTTCAAATGACATTTATATTCAAATCTGAGAGAACCTTTTTCACCACAGTTTTGGGATTTGTTGATTATCCAAAAATTTTTATCTATGAACCCGATAAAATCAATGCGGTCAACCACGGCAAATCAAGAGAAAATCAAATCCCATGATTTCAAAAAATATGGAAAGCTTACTGTGAATTAGAAATGAAAAAATCAAATTTAAATTTATTAAAAAGTGGCCAAAATGATGAAAGTTAACTCTGTGACAAGAAGTCACAGCAGCTAACGTAGTTGTTAACTGATTTTTTTGAGTGAAATGCATCGATATACTTCGCGTATAAATACTTCACTGACCAAGTGAGTTTTTTTGGCTGTGTAAAAATGATTTTTGATCGGAATTTTTTTAAAGTTTAATTTGTGAAAATGGCAAATTTAAGTTTTTCGTGAATAATATTACCGTGAAAAGCATCTTATAAATTATTTAAGTTATAATGTTTAAAAATTCTTTTTTTGCCTAATTTGTGATTTTTAAATTTGTTCTAGAAAATCATAAATAAAAATGATCCATACGACAAAATTTTCAAAATGTCACCAGGAAAGTATTCAAAAAGGCAAAACCGCTTTTGAAATTGCTTATGTTTTGGTTTGGAATTTTCGAAATAAATTCAAGAATAATTTCGAGCCAAATGTTGTTCCATTCCTACTTAAATTTATATGTAATATCACCTTAAATGTTCATCCCACATTAGGCTCTCTTTTATAAATCTTTGAATATTTCGAAAATAAAGATTTTTATTAAAAATATCAATCAATTTAAAAAAATATACTTCGAGATTTTTTCTAAATATCATTTTTCTAACCCAAGTGGATCTTTCAAGGTTATCTTGATAGCGAGTGTTCGAATCCCACTTATGTTGTCTGAGTGATTGTGTTAGTGATTGCCCTAGTGATTACGTATCAACCAACTATGGCGCTCACAATATCAAGCACCCTTGCCTATTATCATACGCAAGACTGTCACTAAGACAAAATTAGTGGGATCCACTTAGGTTGGAAAAAGGATATGCAGAACTTTTAATAATTTCTGACCAAATCCAATTTTTTCTAAAAGCGAGTTTTTATCATAAACAAGTCATTTGGTTACATTTATAACGTATTATTGGAACCTATTCAATTTATCAAAACTCTTGCGCCGAATTTGTACAGATGTCTCTGGGGTCTTATCGCTGGAAATTTAAATTAACCGCGGTTCTATATCGACCATAACATTTTAATTGTTCAAATAGGCTAAATAAAATTTGTGGCATTCTAAAACAGACAAGAAAATGAAACGGAAAAGCTTATGAAATTTCACAGCTAATCAAATTTAATTTTTTAACAGTCGTTGTTTAGAAAGTGACATATTTGGCGTGAAAAACTAATCTAGAAGGTTAATCTGAACATTTTTGCGGCTAGTTTCTTAGATAATCTACGTGATATAACTTATTCAAAAAATGATAAGGTCACAAGTATAAAAAATCATGTTGGTGATTTTCTTCAAAACTTGAAATGTGTCATAAATGATGAGTCATATTTACCTTGACAACTCATCAGTTAATTACAACCTACTCAAATTTTTCATGTCTCAAAGCATCTGACGACCAAGTTATTTGGATTTTATGTTCCGTGATTTTGATTGGGGTCGACATAATTATGACGTAGTTCATGTTTTGAGACAAATCTCTAAAAAAAAAGAATCACTTGTGACGAGCATTATTTTAGATATAACTATAAGAATACAGCCTGTATTATACAGGCTTATTTTTTTACTATGTTTTGTATTTTACAATCCTGTCGGCTAGACTGAAATACTGATAAGCATGCTGACTCATTGACAGGTGACTTATTTTTTTCTATGTTTTTGCGTTTTATTAAAACCATGTAAAATTTCCTAAGATAATAACTCGAAATATTTATTTTGTGACTAAGCCCCAACTTGTGTGTTCATGTTTCCCGTTTTGCGTTGACACGGCTTCAAAAAATACGTAGGAAATATATCACGTGTTCGATTCCTTATTTGTTTTTACCATGAAAGTTTACCAAAAAACTTTAATTATGTTTAATGACCGTCATTTAAAAAAAGAGATTTTTTTTCGTTTTTTTCAATGTTTGCTTAACATTTGAGAAATTCATAATGATTTTTGATGCCTAACCTTGTCTACCACTCGGTTGCAATTTTCTTCTCCCTTCTTCATTTTGTTGATAAGCTTCAAGATGTATGTATCGTATTGTTCTAAAATAAATGATTAGATTTTTGAATTTTCAATAAAACTTTGATAATTGAAAAATTAATTTTCAAAATAAAATTTTTGTAAGAATGAAGATTAAAAAATATTTATAGCAATTTTTCTTAATTTAACCGTTGGAGACCGGCAGCTGAATTTTGTATGTGTAATTTATTTTAGGTCTTTTACTTCATTTAGCTTGTGAAAATTAATATTTGTCTGTAAAATACATAATAATGAGATACAAACTGAATTCAATGAACATTTTTATATATTTTTTATATCTTATGAAAATCGTCAATTTTCCGTGCAAAATCAAGTTTAAAAATAATTTTGTACAAATTTTTTTTTCTGTTGTATTTGTCATGCATTTTCAAATGATCGTTTTAATTTTTAACTTTAATTTTAATTAGCTTACTCCAAAGGCCAGCGTGTTCCATTTTCAATTTTTAAGGAACACCCAGATGTGATAATTATTACTCAAGAAAGTCAACAGTCGAAAAGGGGGAGAAGGCGGTCAACCGCAAAGGCTTAAAAAAGTGTGACAATAATAATTTGTTCGTCGGTTGCGGAAACCATAAGTAACACGTCAGACGCATCTACTCAATTATGTAAAAAAATGGCTAAAAATAAGTTTGAGATTCAAACTATCTCGTTAAATCAGACGAATCAGCAGGAGTGCTTAAGACATTTTTACCGTAATATACAAAGATTTCTGTAGTTTTTTTTGATTTTTTAATTATAAATGACGCAATAAATAGATTGGCAATTTTTTTGTTAACTATTGTCATATTTTTTTTGTGATTTAAAATTATTAAAATCGAGCAAATTAAATTGTCAACCGTTTATTTATAACTAAAGATAGGTAAGCTGGCAGTTGAACTGAACCCACCAGGAATGAGTTTGCGGAACAAAATCACTAATCGCGCATTTTATAAATTTTAATGCATCATAAAAAATATTCAACCGTTACAAGTAATTTTTTAATTAAATGATCAAAAAATCTGAGATTGTGTAGGGTGGACCACATTTGATGAAACTCTTGTGAAATATATTTCACAAAACCATCAATATAGATATTTTAGATTTGTTGACTCGATGAATGGGATAATTAAAACTGATTTGAGCTTTTTCCAACAAAAATCGAAAATTGTCAGTTGGCATTGATTTTTATAGTTTTTGGAGGTTTTTTGCGAAGGGATTTGAGTATGTGGAGGTAGTAAACTATTTTTCAACTAATTTTAAATATTATGATAAACTTATATTTCAAAAAATAAATTTTCTGAACAATGCATTTTAAAAACTAAGAGTGACTACGGTCTACAGCATAAATAATTGGGTAATTTGCTCATCATTTATGGACCGTTGGTCCCCTGCAATAATATTTTAACTTTCGAGAAGATAACCAAATGTTGTAAAAATATGCTTGAAGCTACAAGGGAATTTATCGCACTTTGAAAGATATAATACGTCTCAGGAGGCTCATTTTAAAAGATGGCTTCGAAATGACGTTTTGTCTAGAATATTAAATAAGATTGTGAGCAATTGTTATTTTTAACCAGTAGAGATTGATAGCTTGATTTAACGAAATCTAACAATTTTTTTAAACATTTTGGATAAGAACTTTAATGCGAATATTAAAGAAATAATAAAATATTTAAAATATATAACTTTTAAAAATCCTCTTTTTTGTAAAATTTTTATACCAAAAATTTTCAAAATATTTCAATCAACTTTTTTTTCCAAATTTTTTTTTGATAGGTAGCAAATTAAACTGTTGGAAACCTCATTATAATTTTAATATCACTCGTTAAAAATATTTGATCCAACAAATTGAAATATAGTTTTAGCCTGTCATTTTCAAATCTATTTTCTGACCACCAGGAGGCCCAAAAGTTTACTGTTGTAGTCTTTTCTTTATACAACTTTCGGTTTTACTTTTGCCCCTGGTTATCCCGGTCCGATCCCTAATTATAACTTTTTTAACTTTATTCTCAAGAGAATTAAATTTGAAACGTATTAAGAGTTGTGATTTTCCACATAGAGAATATAATTTAAAAATAAGCTCTGGTTTTCTTACATTTAATTTTTTTGCGAAAAGTCAAAAACTCTAGATCACGCATTGTAGGATTTTTTCAACTTATAAAAATTTTATCAGCTTAAAAATAAAATATCGAAACGTTGCTTCTAATAAATTTATAAGTCGAATTTATCGCATATCACGTCAGATAAAGACTGAACGTGAAAAAGTTCAGTTTGAACCGTCTTAATAATGATAAGGTAATTTACATACACGTTTTCAAATCAGTTTTTTTAGAAATTATCCTTAAAAAAACTGCATTGGGAAGTATCCTCATCCGTAATCAGCCACACAAAAGTGGTTTTATAATAGGATTTGAGGGGTGATATGAAAGAAAACTTTATGTATTTTTAATACAGATTAAAAGCCAACCAAACGTAAACATACAACAAATAATTATTTGAAAACTATTTCAGTCAAAAAAAGTTTTTCTGAACAATATTTTTGAACTTCTAGAATTCGCCAAGTCTTGTATTTATATAATTTTTTCACTGTACAAATCATATTTGATAAAAGAATAAATCCGAAACGTCGTAGATAATATTATTTGAAATAATTATTTTTTGTATTTCTCTGTTACAAAAAATTAAAATGTTTTGAATGAAAATTATCAGAAGGCGTTCGAAAAAACGTCATAATTTTTAAAGTTGTTCAATTTTTATAAGGAATTTTACAATATGTTAAAATGAAGTGAAATACCAAAATGTGAAGAATTCCGGGCTTCACCAAACGCGATCAAATGTAAATCCACAAGTACAATCTTACAAGTAGATTGTTGAAATTTCATCTTAAAATATACCGGCATTCATGACGCACTCAAAGTAATTTGTAACAATAATCTTAAACACCTACGCAGTTTCGGCGATATGGGCACTGGCAGGAATTTAGCGGACAATCGTAAAATTGCATAGGTTTTTTCGGCGATATCGTCAAATTCAGCGATATGGTCCCTTTTTTTATGTTCAAAATTTAAAAGTGTTTTCTAAGCCTGCTTTGGAGAAAAACAAAGCACATTTTGTTTAATTATCTTCAAAATGACCGAAAAACTTATCTTGATGAAAATGTGACCCAAGAGGGAAAAGATTTTCCGATGATACATTTATGAAAAGGGCGGTTTTTGATATACATGTAGTTCAGTTTACGGTACTCGAGAAAAATTATATCAAGTTCGACCCAATTAGAAGTAAGCCATTTAGTTTTTCTGGAAAATTTTAAAAGTCTGTTTTTATTCGTTAAAAATAATATTATCAAATTAAACGGTATCAATCAAAAGACAGTTTTTTTGAAAGCATGGCGTTTTGTTTATCGGCCGAGCAAGAAAATCGGTTTATTTTCATAAATAATTTCATTGAATATAGAAATGTGTAAGCTCTTGAAAAGCTTTTAAAGGTGTTAAAAGGGGTTATGCATTCATGGTTAATTTACAAAGGGGGACAGATAATTTTTGTTCCGTTGAAGATAATCTCGCGTTTGAGACAAATTTTAAAAGGAGAAAATAAAAATAAAATTTATTTTATTATATCGAAATATTAAATAAGAGTTTTTTCGCTCGGGGGTACAGTCTATTCATTAAAGCATATCATTAATTGGTTATTATTCTTGGCTTTCACTTGCAAAAAAATAAGAGCACAAAAGTAAGTGTATAATTATCATACAATACAAATAGGAAATAAGTTGCATTGAGCTATCTTATAGCGTTGGCGTAGCTATGTGTTTTGTATCACCGGCCAACGAGTGACGCGCATTGGTGACACAGAAGTCCGCCAACCCCTGATTAGTATTGTATCATGAGTGAATTCGATTTCCTGAAATCTAAACAAGACGTTTTATAATTTTTTCAACGAAAATGAAAAAAATTGATTTTTTCGGCGTCCAAAATCAGAATTATTGAATTTTTTGCTTATTTGTTCAGGATCATGAAAAATATTGAAAATACCTCTTTCTCAGTTGTTTATATATACGCTGATTAAATACGCTAAATATTGTTGAGGTTTTTTCTGGAAATACAGCATGTCACATTTTTCTTCCCAGTGTCAGTTTTTGCTTCAGATTACGTCCGCCAATCAGAAACTTCAAATTTGGCGAACACCTACGTGTTTGTAAATTCGAGCGTTTAGATCGGCGGAGGTCAGCTGGAGTGATAATTAAGACTGGGCGCAAAAATGTGAAATCCTGTATAAGAGAAAAAATCTTTCATTATTTTCAGGGAGTTGTAAGTGTAGAATGCAAGCTCAATCCAAACATTCTAAAAATCATAATAGCTACTAAAAACTATATCGATTTCTGAGGCTCGATTTCTGACCCACTTTTTCGCTGCGTTTTCTTTAGTCAGTGACTACTAGTCACACTGAAAATAGGTGATTAGCCAAATCGTCAAATAAAATAATATCTATGATTATGACAATGACCTACTAGCTCTATTTGACTTTGCCATATCACCAAGGTAATTAAAAAAGCTAATAAACTATCATATTCAAGGTTGATGAATGAGGAGCAAGATTCTTTTAGCGTCATTTTGCTCAAGAGAGGAAGAGTACGTTTGCGTCATTTATGTTCAGGCGATCAAGAGTACGGTCAAGAGTATCTAGATTATTTTGAGAATACATTTTCACTGCAAAATAATTTTTGAACACTTTTTTTGGTAGGATTTCCGAAAAGTTTACTGAATTTTCCACTTCCAAATCATATAAATCACAACAAAATGCTATGGTAAATTTAAATGTTCCTTACAAAAATATATCGATGATTACTCATATTGGTAATTAAAATAAAGTTTTTTGTTCAGGAAATTTGTAAAAACGTGTGAAAGATTTTAACTCACATCAAATTACTAATGTTTTGTTAAAATTGGTCGCATGATTGGTCAAATAAATGCGTAGGTGGCAATTAAAATGAGATTTTAAAATTTTTTATGACGCATTTTATTTAACTCCCGTACTGGCCGACAATCTCTGGACCCGTAGTGTCTTTGCGCCAATTTATCAAATGTGAATAAGAAAATTAAAAACTCTCTCATTTTTGCCGATTCTCAGAAACAAGTGCATAAATAACAC